>JAUZNJ010030817.1:0-14567 GCA_034780135.1 Jordanella pulchra
GTGAGGGCTCCAGCCCAGGGGACTCGAGGCGCACTCTGCTGGATGAAAGATGGAGCGACAGGCTCCGGATCCCAACAGATAAAGTCATTCCTACATAATTATGGTTGTCCTTAAGATTTTTAATAAAAGGTTTTCACTTGTATTTTTTAAAATATTTTCCTTAATTTTAATATCTGTATTTCTGAGGTCATTTATGATTTAACTGAGAAAGGATATTTCTAAATACACATTACTTACATGCAGTAATTTGTTAGAATGTGTTAGAATAACCTTAGAGAGCTTCATTTCTAACAAATGATATTCAAAAAAGTGTGTTTAAAACTTAAATTTAAAACTTAAGTTTAAGTTGTTTCTTGACTCTGAATGTTGACCTATAACCGTGTTGTTATAGCAGATTTACTCATCCTTATACTCTGGTCAGAATTAGGTAAAGTCATTGGCCTTAATTTTGTTTTGGGAACCTTCTTTTTTTTACGTAAATATTTAGAAAAAGTGGTACAGATTATTTTGTTTAAGAAACACTTTTGAGGTAGTTACAAGATCTTTATCCAATTCTATTTGTTTTCATGGGTTAATTAAGAGACAGACTCTGTTTTACTGAGGATTTGATAGAAATGAGTAAATAAGGTATTGAAATTATTCACATTTGCTTAAGATGTTAGGTGTTTGGTACAGACACAGATCAGGTAAATATGGCTTCTCGGTTTTTAGGACCATGTGGTTGTAATGAGTAATAGTCTAAATTCATTATTTTTGCTGCTTAACTGCTATGAACATTTTACTTCCACTTTCAACTGTTTGTGTTCAAGACAGGGAAAGTTAAGCAGGTGTAGGTCGGGAGAAGTGTTGGGGCGGATTGGGGGGGGCTTGATATAAACTGAAAGGCTCAGCTCCCTCTCAAATCACCAACCAAAAAACAACCCCCGACCCACCCCCACCCACCTCAGTATACTCAGTATAGTTGAGGGTCTTCGCCGCCTGCCACCTCCAGCTGTCGCCAAGGGGGACAAAAGGTTGCGTGGGGGTCTCTGTGAAGGAGTTGGGGTTGAGGGTGGTGGGGTATATTGGGAGGGTTGAAAAGAAAGATAGACTGAAGAACCCTTCTTCAGTCTACACTCACACACACACACACACACACCAAGGAAAGACCTTGTCAGCTGCATTAGACAGCGTCTTTTTTCCTTTGCCTTATTCTTTGCTCCTTCAAGCTGAACCACAAATACCAGTGAAATGAGTCTGTCAGCCAGTGTGTGCACATACAGCAAAAACAAAAAAACATAAAAAAACACACGTTATACAAATATGCCAGAAATCTATGCATAAAAAGAAAATGTGTAAACACCTATTTGTCTTATACAGTTTCACATACGCAGGTATAAATATGCAATCGACTCTTTATGAATTCTCTGCCGGTGTTTCCTGCAGCTGAAGGCTCACTGTTGGCTGCTTTGCATCCTTGTTCACCTTCAGCGCCTAATAATTAATCTATTTAAATTCTGTGAGGCCGTTCACAGGTCACTTCTGTAACAGCCCGAACTTTCAGTTATTGGTCTCAGTCACAAAATAAAAAAATCGGTGTACTGATCAGGAGCTTGGAGCAAGGTAGGTCGTCCCAAACTGACTATCTGTGGCCCAATGGGTTGAGACTAGGCGGTACTCCCGAGGCCTATATGGGGATAAGTTCATTTGGTAGAGACCTGCCTCTTCAGATGAGGGATTATGATTTGCAAACCAAAAATATAAGCAGGTGTTGGGATTTTATACCCACTGATATTATCTTACTGTGACTTGGTTGTCAGTGTTGATCCTACAAAACAGGAACAATAAAATAATGTATATAATAATAATTGTATCTGTTATTAAGTAGATTGCTGGTCATTTTCCCTCATTTCCATTATGTACCTTTTTGTATTTTCTCACAAAGATCTTCGTTTTTGAATAGCAATATATATTCCTAAATGCACTGAGTTTTTTCTTGTTAAATTCAGTTATACATTTAGTCCTTTTCACAATGGTCGTCGAAATGGACAGTTAAGATATAACCTAACAAATACATTAATATACCTGTAGCAGCTGCATTTGCTGACTTTAATTACTTGTACACCCAAAGTATTGCAGCATAATATCTGGTTGATATGCAGAGGTTTGGTGGGGAACCAAGATTATTCTTATTATATTCTTATATATTTTATATTATATCATTACCATCGTTATTATTGCTATAATCATCAGTATAGTATTGTTGTTGCTTTTGTAATTATTATCGTTATTATTATAACACTATCAATGTTGCAGTGTAATCATTTTTACTATAACTATGATTATTCCTATTATCATTCTTATTCTTCTTGTTCTTATTATTGATATCAGTGTTCCTACAACTCATAACATTCAACATTCACCTTGGGCGCTGCATTGGTGTAGTGGTTAATCGCGTGACCATGAATGGAGGCTTCAAATCCTGACCGTTCGACCTTTGTCGCATATTATCCCCTCTCTCTACCCCCCTTTCCTGTCTGCCTACTTTAGAAAATAACACAAAAATAAAATAATTCAATAAATAACATTTACTTTAGAGCTATCTCTATGAACCTTGTCAATACAGACATTTAGAATTTATTAATTTCCTTTTTTCACCTTTGCTCATACTTCACTGTTCACCTATTTTCTTCATGGTATTTCTTAGATCAATATACATCACTCAACCAATACTTATGTTTTTTTGTGTTTATATATATATATATGTATATTTTCTTCTTTTCTCCTCTCCAGCTGTATCGTTGCTACTTTTCTTGTTTGTTGTGATGCTGACAATTCATAAAACTCCTATAATTCCTAAATTCAACAAATTTAAAGTGGGGAATTTTTGACAGCGTAAGGATAAAGAAATTGCTTTCATTTTATTCCATTAAGCCTTCCTGATATCTGTTAAAATTCTCACTCTCACATTTTCACAGCCTGAGTGAACAGCTCACATTTCCACATGCTATATAGCATAGTTTCATTTTAAACAGCTTCTTACATCTCTGTGCTTCCTCTGACTTTTTTTAAACCACTTCAGTGATACTGAAAATAGCTAGTGCTCTTTTTTACTGAAGTGTTTTTAGCACAGCCTTGCAGCTCTTAAGCAGGATGTTTTTGCTCTTTTGAAAAGCAAAAGATTTTGTCTTTCTTATAAACCAAGTAATCTAAAATAGAGATGATTCCGATAATTTCTTACCATATCTCCCATTATTACTCAAGGAGAAGTTTAAAGATGGTGGGACAGGTCTGTCCTTCTATTTATTGCTTTTTAGTTCCCAAAACTACACATTTATTAAATTACTGTCTGGCTTGATTTGTTTACTAAAACTGGAAAAATATTAAATTGATAAAAATTCATTTTTTTCATTATTCCCTCTTCCTATCTGAATGTTTCCTCTTTTCTACATCATACCCATATCCCTTCATCTTTTATCTGTTTCTCTGTGCTTTATTTCCCTTTTTATCCCTGACACCCTTCTCTTTACCCTCTCTATTTTCCCTGAACTCCTCTTCCTCTCAACTCCTGTCGGCAACATGTGGAGCCATCACCATGGCAACGAGGGGAGGTGACATGTGCTGTAGACAGGCAGGGAATGGAGGGAGGGATGGGAGAAATATAAGGAGGAGCCCCATGGAGCACTTTGTAGTCTCCCTCTCTCTCTGGAAGTAAAGAAAAAAGCATCTCAGTCGTCCATGTGGAAGCGATGGATGCTGCCGTGTCCAGTTCCTCTTTCCTTTTTTCCTGGCCTTTCTTAACGTTTACTTAAGTGAATTCAGAAAATAACAGGAGAGAATTAATTTCTTCCTTTGATTTTTTGTTTGCAAATGGCAACAGGAGAAACCAAAGAACTTTCTTTTTCATTTTTTTGGTCATTTTCAATGAGGTAAGGGGGATTATGGGAGGAGATAAAATCTCTCTCCATCTCCCACTTGCTCTCTCCTGCTCCTGCTCCTCCTCCTCCGCCTCTGTTGCTAGTGAGGTGCTGTCTGTGGAACCAGAGTTGAACTGGAAATAGGAGAAGAAGAAGGTTTCCATTGCATCATGGATTTTTGGTAGGATTTGCTTTCATTTGTATGCTTTTACTTGTAAATGTGAGGTAATTTTAGCTGTAAATATATCTTACCTAAAGTCTGTTAAATCTGAGGTGTCAGATTGAATTTTGTTCAGTCTACTATCAGTCTCTGTACTCTTACTAAATTATATTTATATTCTCCTAGATATCTATTGTTTGTTCATTTAGTTGTAAAAAAACCTGACTTTTATCAGCGGCTGTGCAGATTTTTGTTAAGATGCATGTGTAGTGGGAGTAACCTTAGAGTTCAGACACTGGGTGACTGATGGCTCCCCCCGGCTCAGGGATTTCACGCAGCTGCATCTCACCGTAACGCTGTAATAACAGTCAGTTTAATGGGATTTGCTGCTGTTTTCATTTTCACAAGCAACCGCTTTACACCGCAGGATGTGCAACGTTTAAATCACACTTTTTATTTCTGTAATGTTTGCAAGTAGTCATCTTAGAAGTCTATGCTAGTCTGTCTGCAGGTTGGGGTCTCACCTTAGTATTTTTTGTGCTATTTTAAAGAATTTGAAGAAATGCTTTAGTTTGATTGATTTATGTGTATGATTTGTGCAAATTGTGGCGAATTAATGTGTTTTCTCTGGAACGTAAATGTAAAAGAAGCCTGCATGTGTGTGTGTGTGTGCATCTTGTATGGAAGAGTGTGTGAAATCCCAACAGCTTGTGGAGTTTCTGCGAATTTCTGTTTGCTGAGATGTTCTGTTAACACCGTGCTGAACTTTCTCAAATGCCCAGGATGAATCAGCGGTGAGAGACAGATCTTTGTTTCCTCCTGCAAGTCATTGCAAAGGAAAACAATAGCGGTTTGCTCCCCCTCTGACCCTGTCTCTTTTTTTTCTTTTTTTTTAAGTCACTCTGAATAAGCCAAAGCCGTGCAAATCCATCTGCCTTTTGTCTATGGAAGCCGGGCTAATCCACACCCCTATTCATACAAACACACACACACCTAAACACACATCAACTACCCCTCAAGCATTAATCCTGGACATCTTGATAACTTAAAAAACTCCAGCTTTAGTCTTGCTTTTTATTTTATTGTTCTAAATTGTAAGTTTTTGCATGACTGTAAATGCAGAATAAGATGCTAACTACATCATAGTTAACCCTACAATTGCTGATGGTATAATGTAAAGTAGAATTTTAAATTAAACCTCTCCAATTCACTGTTTTCTGTCATTGGCTGATTCTTATTTTGCAAAAAGGTTAATCCACGGTGTAGATTGACAGCAGGCGGCATCCTGCCCGGGTTAAATTAAGTAGAATAGCACACTCCGTATGAGCTAAAGAATGTTCTGTCAAATTGTGTATGGAAACAAAAAGATTTGCAATTACAATGATTTTATAAGAGCAGATGGACAATGGGGGTGGAAGCATGGAAGAGAGTCCCTGCAATTATCTGCTTTTTTTGGTGGGGGGGGGTGGTTTTCCTGTTTCAAAGCTCCCTGAATTAAAATGCATTATTATTTAAAAATTTCTTTCTTTCTTTTTTTTTTTTTTACAAATATCTATCTATCTAAAAATTAATTATTTCACATGAATGTATGTGCATGAAATTTAGTTTCTTTTTACGTTGGTAGTCATAGCTCTCCCCATCAAGCTCCTGTGAAATGTAATTTAAGTAAAAGTGTTAAGCCACAGGAGGGATAACAGTGAAAGGCCACGAAGCTGCAGAGCTGAGCTGATAACCTCTTATTATTCGACACGTATAGCACGGTATAGATAGCACACGTAGATGGAGATAGAGGAATTAACATACTCGCCTCGAGCTGCACATCACAGAGGAGACTGCACGGTTTGATGCATGCATGTGCATACGCGAGTGTTCCCCCTCCCATCTGGAGCAAACATTTAATTTTCCATCATCTTAAATGTCTGCTACATTTTCCTCAGCAGCATTTGCAGAATGGTGCATGTTTTTCATCAGGGCAAACATACACAAACCCCTTCAGTCCTTTACTGTTACTAACAACAGCAACCAAACTTGATTAAGCAGGTGGGGTCAGGCAACATTTGTTTGAATCAATAGACAGACATGCTAGGCAGCCATGATAAAGAGAGCTGAGAAGGAGGTGGAATAGGTGGGAGGAGGAAGAGGAGGAGGAGGAAGAGGGGGAAGTGTGCTTTGGAAATGCCGGCATCTGTCCCGTGAAAGATGACTGAGCTGTTACAGTTAGAGCACTGAATTATGGACCATTACTTGCCGAGCAACGCGATGGCTCTCCATGAAACCTAATTTGACAAAACAATGAGATGACTCAGGGAGGAAAATGACAAATGAATTTATTTGATCCACAGTATTGTGGGTTTGAAGAGGGGGAGGGAGAAAATAAGGAAAAAAATACATTTAACCAAACATTAGTTTGCTGGAAGCGTGTGGGATCAGCAATAATTCATTATTAATGGCCGTGCCAAGCCCACAACACTTACAGACTACTGCTCAGCCACTTTTCTTCATGATGCCTCTTTAAAGGCTGCTTATTCTGCTGCAATCTTTTGCATTAAAATCCCATTAATGAATAGAAACAATGGAAAAAAAAAATATGCAATCAATTCTACTTTTACAGTTGTCTAAATTAATATGTGCTGCCATAGAGGTGTAATGTAATTATCCTTTCTGCATTATGTTAGAAGTATATTTATAAACTACCGTCAATAGTTTAGTCTAATTTTCTTTAAACATCCACCCTTCTTGCATGTTTTGTGAATCGTCACATTACAACCAGCTCTTACAATGCACCCGAAAGCTGCACAAGAAAATTGGACACCCCGCAAAGCAGCCGACAAGCGCTGACCCTCATTGAGGGTCTTTCTGCGGCCACTCTTTATTAGGTGCTGAATGCAGCAGCAGCTATGAATGCATTCATCCGGGGGGGTTGAGTGGGGAATTATTGAGTGTTATGCTGGTGATGGCGTTGAGGAAGGAAGAAAAGGGAGTCTTGGGCAAGGGGAGTGGCACCCTGAAATCTCACAAGAATTCCCGATTTGTGTTCGGCACTCCTTTTTCCCCTCTTCCTGGAGTTCCCCTGCGCTGACAGGCAGGCAGGACTCAGGAGGACTTGTCCCCTTTTTCCTCACCACTGCATTGCTCTCAAAGCCTCCATTCCATTAACTCACCACGCTGCTCCTTGCCTAATCTTTGTGACCTCTTCAACTGAGGGACAGGTTTTTTTTCTTCTGTTTCATCCCCCTCTGTTTTCCTCTCAATACAAGTGAAAACCTGCTGCTTTTCTCAGATGTGAAAAAGCCCAGCAGTGCAAACAAGATTTCCAAATATAAAAAGCAAAAAAGAGGGAAAGAATTGCATTCCCAAAAACGAGACAAGCTGCTTCTGCTATTGATTTCTGCTGAACGGTTTTTGTCATGCTTGTAATTGGCATTGCAATTTGCAGTTCCCCTCCTTTTGGTTCTAGCCTCCGTCTTTGTTGCCAACATTGTTACGCTGCATGTTATTATAATTATTATCATAATGGGAAATTATGTTAGCTTTTGTTAACTCATAGTTTGTCTCGGAAAAAAAAAAATCCTGCAACAAGCCTTGAAAAAGAACAGCAAACAGCAGTGTGGAACTGCAGCACTTAATTAGGAGCTCAATAAAGACGCAATTCTTTTTTCTCCAATTGTTGTAGCTTTTTTTTAATGCACATTTATGAAGCGGGGTAGGGTTTCATCGTACATCTTGTCTTCATTGTGCTATCTAGAGAGTTAGAGTAGACTGGAAGGTCCTTTTTTAATCTCCAGTTGTTTGCTCAGGGATCTGGTTCTTAGGCATTGTTAAACTGCAGCCGAGGTCATCAGAGCATCCTTAATTTCGCTTCAGATGTACCTGTGGATTGACTGAGGTTTGTGGAGCTGTTTTATTAAGTGCAATGCATTAAGTACAGTGGTAAAGCAAAGAAATTGCTATACCGTTTATCATGCAGAATTTTATGCAGGTTTTGCAGACTTGTAAATTTACTTCTGGAGGGGAGAATCATTAGTATAAAAAAAGCCTAATGCTCTTAATGCGTTTCACACAGATTATCTTGTCAGTTAGCCCCTTTTTGGTCTGTTTTTGCAGATGCTTTAATCCAGGGGTATCAAACAGCCTGCCGTGATACTCCGACAGCCTGCAGGGTTGTTCCCGTCCCACACACTGCCAGATGTATCCAAAGATTAGTTCCTCTTGTCTGACTGATCAGGAGAATCACCTGAAAGCATGCTCACTTTTAAGTGCATGTTTTGTACACCCCTGCGGTTTAACCCCAAATCATACAATTTTTAACAAAGTGGATGAATCAGGACTCTTTACAGAGGAAAAAGTGGCCATGAAACAATTTGCACTCAGTTTATCTGAAAAAGCATCCAAGGCCTTTAAAAAAAACTGCTTTGATCAAAGCTCATTTTAACTGTTAAGCCTCACTCAGAACAGTCATTTATTACATTTAGTGCTAATTCTGATGGAGATTGTGTCCCCGATACTTCTTAGATTCTGTCACTAATACTGTTGTACCTAAGTTAATTCATTTTGAGGCATATTTTATGCAGCCTTTTCTTCAATGTAAATCTATAAATCTGTCTTCTGTTAAGGTGAAGTCCACTTTTAAATTGAGCAAGGTCTTTCAAAGTTATTAAGCTCTATGTTAAGACAGCAAAACATAAAGTAAATCTAATCATGTTCCTCTTATTTTTTTCTTAAATAAAAGTCTTTTTAAATTCTTTATTTTTTATTATTTTGTTGTCAGAGCTTGTGTTCATAAACTGCAGAAACTGTTTAACGTTTCTAAAAATCCTTTTCTTTATAACATTTTATTATTCTATTAAACTCTTGCTTCTCTTTTTTAAATTTTAAATAACCAAAACAGAATAAAATATTCCAAGTATTTTTGACAAAGTTTAAAATACAAAACACTTAAAAGGGTTGCTTATGAACTGGTTAAAAGATGGACTCACAAAACAGACAATTACATTGATAAGATGACATTACAGAAAAGAAAAAATGCAAATGACCCTTTAGAATAATAATTTGATGCTACAGGAAACTAAATTAAGTGGATTATTTAGACTAAACTGCATGAAAATTGATTTAAAATATATTTGTTGTATAAGCAGGACAATGTTTCATTTGTTGCAAATTTATGCTAATTCAAATAAATATCCTTCATCATTTAACTGACTGCTCAATGCTTGATGCCAGAGTTTTCTTTCTTTCTGATCTACCACTCAGAAGCTGCAACATTACCACCGGTATTTGTCCATTATGATTAAAATCAATCATTGCTCCTACTGGGATATTTCATTGTGTATTAATAAACATTTTTACCCTTAAAAAATAATGAGCCAATGTTTGATATTTCAGTTGTCATCCAGATGTTGTGTCATTCAAGCTTTCTTACAATTTTAGCTATACCACACTTGGTTGAACTACAAAACAAGCTTTGTGGAGCAGATTAGGAAAGAGAAGTGAACCCTTTGTTTCTTCTTCTTTTGACCTAAAGGGAAGCCAGATCAAGCAGATCCCCACCAAGTACAGCCAGGGAGAGTCCACCAAGTTCCTCATCCTCACAGTGGTGTCCATCCTGTGCATCGTCTGTGTGCTGCTGGCCTCCACTGTGGTCTACTGCCTCCGCCACCGCTCCCATCACAAGCTCAAGGAGAAGCTAACCAATCTGGGCACAGACAGTGGCAGCGATGCTACAGCCACCTATCAGGTAGGAGGTGTGACTGACTCCTCTGAATCCAAGGAGACAGCGAACATTATTTCTTTTTAATATTTTGGTTCTGTGGTTTCATTTTCAAACACCAATCAGTAAAGAAAAGGGTTATATATGTTTTACCAAACAATGGTTGACTTGACCTAAATGTTACAGTAAATGGGATCCTTTTTAATATAAACTGCAAGAAAGACGTCACCTCATCCTTTTAGGTCTATATTCTGGTTTCCTTCCAGGTCTAATATAATAATAATGTTTTCCTGTTCTTGGCTAAAACCTTTGCCAAATGTTGACACACCATTCAGAGGATTGGGGATAATTTCTGATTTGCAAATTTTAATCTGACCTGAACATAACAATCTTAGTCAGTTTCTCTTTAAAAACAGAAAATATAAATATTTCTTCTAGCCTTAATTGGGGTCAATAATTATTTGTATTAGGAGTAACAACAAGTTTAAAAAGATCTAATATAATTTTGAAATAGAACACGATTAAGCACTCCACATTATAAAATGGCTTTAGGATCTTATTTGTTGATCTTTAATATATCTTCAATAAAAAACATCAGTTGTCATCTTGCATATCTAATGCAGTCTAATTAGTGTAAACTGTTATTAATGGAACCAATGCAACAACTGTTGACCATTTAGAAAACAAAAACGTGTTAGTAGAATATAATTTAAACAGGAAAAAAAAAAAAGAAAATGTTAAATTATCATCTGCAGCAAGCGCAACCTTAGTATCAGGATGCACCTTGTCTTTCATTCAGTGTCCACGACAGAGAGGGGATGTAGACAATGGCTGGAATAAAAGATTATCCACATTTATGCATCAAAAAAAACTTTATGTCCTGTACTTTAATCTTTAAACTTGAAACAAAGTGCTTAAAAACCTGTTAAAGAGTTCAACGCCGTCCTGCTCAAATACAAAAAAATATTCCAGTAAATGAAGATGAGGACAAGCTTTGAATTATTGGAATTTTCTACAGATGTCTATAAAACCTAAGATTTTAATTATTAAAACTACTATTTTAGTTGTCTTCAGTTTTGACTTGTATTTGAGGGTATTTTTATATTTTTGACCATTGAAGCTTGGTTTCAGTTTCTGCTATGTAAACTGCAAAAACTTGTTGATAACAGAAGATTTCCTGGTTGTGTTTTTAACAAATGAGCGCTGTTTTCTGTCTCAACATAATTTCTTGTACAAAACCAAAGGCAGTAAAGTAAACACAACAGATTTTCAACTTTTTTTTTTCCACTTCCAGTTATTTTTATTCCTCCTCGTTTGCTGGCTGCAATTATCCTTTAGCCAGAATAGCCAAGTGTGAAATTTAATTTACAGAATCCAATATTAAGTGGCTTTTTGAGCAAAGAATTAGATTGAGATTTTTCCATCGCTTTCACTGACCTTTTCCCCACCATGTTTTTAAATGAGAGTGGTCCTGTGAGTATTGATTTTATAATGAGCCCCCCACAGCCGCCACACATAAGTGCCTATATTTTATGCTCTTCTCCAGGGACTTTTTTACTCCTGAAATAGACTGTAATGTTGCATCGAAGCACAGAAGTTTCTGATCGTAATGTTTGTGTATAGATTTCTGTTTAATTGTCAGGAGAACTGCAAAGCTATTAAATACTTAAGCAGAATAATGCTCTTTGGTTAAGATTTAACAGCTTTGCAACAAAACAAATCACTTTAAAGATACTAACTAAAAACATTATACAGGAACAACCCCATATTAGGCCAAACCTCACGTGTTTACTCATAACTAATCAGGGAAATACCCAGCTATAAAATGCTTGGTTTTACTTGGTTAACTTAGTCTGCTCCCAAAGTTCCTGTTGATCCTGTTCCCTCTGATGTCTTCACCCGATCCCGGCAGTGAGCAGTTGTCATTGTCAGTGAACGACCTCGATGTTCAGCTCCCATCTTAGCCGTGTAAACCTTGTCTCTTTGTCAGCACTGCTGTGTGGAGGAGTTCCCTGGGCCGGATCCTGTGTGCGTGGTGATGTGTGTGCATGTGTGTGTCTGTGTGCATTCTCTGGGGCTACAAGCAATTAAAGCAGACAGAAAGCGGCAGGCTGCCTGTAGGCTTTGCTACTGCAGCTCCTTCATACTAACTGTCAAACACACACTCACAAACACACACATACATGCACACTAACCAGTTGACTTTATGGTAATGAGTCTTGCCCCTTGGCCCGTTTGTTGGAGGCCTAGATTCACACCTTTGCTCTAACCCACTTCAGTTTCCATCTATGTCATCAGCCCCTCAATTTCAGTACACCCCTAACCCCTCCTCATCATCCCGCCCCTCCACAACCCTGTCAGTCAATCGGAGGGGGTTTTAACTGCAACATGGGATTGGGTAGTTGCCAACAAAGGAGACGCTGATTGACGGGTGTTGACAGAGGATCGTGTACTGCATGTTGGATTGTGGGGTGGAGACACAGTAGATGAAGCTTGTCAGTCACAGAGTCCCTGGATTACTCCAACACAGACCCAGGAGTCTACCACAGAATCAACTTTAATTTCTCATTAAACATGATATTGTATCTGCACTAAAAAATAAAAAATAAAAAACATTGATTCTTCAAGTCAATATTATAACAAAGAAATTTCATAAAAAAAAAAAAAACATCTGCTAATTCCATTTTGAGCAAGAAACAGTGCCTACTTTCATAGGTAGATATCAGAAGACACTACCATGGTTCTGCAAACCTTAAAGAAAAGAAGAAACACAAACACGAGTCATAATAGTTTTGCATATCTTTCTTTTTTTATCATTTATGTATTTTATTGTTGCAAATATAAAATTCTTAGTATTTATCAGTTTTAATAAAAACAAAAAAAACAAAAACCAAACAGACAAAAAAACATTGTCTAACATGCAGCTGAAATATTGCTTAAAGTTTCCACTATAGTTTACCAAAGCTTTTTAAACATTCCTGTAGCCAGTCTGCATGTAAGCTTTGAACATTAATTTGAGGGAAAATCTATCCAATTTATCCAGTAATATAAACCTGTTCATTACCTACTAAATTCTAATCCATTGCAATCATAATTGCACATGTTAATACTGCAATTATGATGTTATGTGAACCAGCCGGAAAGAGCTGGACATTGATTAAACAAAGTGTGATTTCCCTCAACAGCGACATAGTTGAAGGAAATCACACTTTGAAGAAGCAACAAAGTTTATTCAGGTGTTTAAACTGGCTTGAGGGTCACCCAAAACCTCTGAAGGGACAGAGATAATTTACAACGTAATATGGACCTGGATATAAAAGGTTGATATCAGGGTGTTTAGACTCAGCCTTGGAGATAATGGAAGTAGCTGCATCATTCATGAGTCAGCTTTGAGAACTGTCATTTGAGGCAATTTGTAGTCTGATCAGGTTTTGTTCTGTACACCAAACTTTGCAGGTTTTCAAGAAACTTTGCATTGGGAAGAGACCCTATGCACACCAATAATTTTCTGGAGGAATTTTAGGCCTTGGAAGACCTTGGCATGTCTTTGTAGTTACTGGAAAGTGTTACTGGGGTGAGCTGGACCTATTACTGTACCACCATGACCCAATTTTAAATAAATGGAGGTCAGCTGATGGATGTATGAGAGCAACTAAAGCTTCTTTGGCTCATTTCCCAGCCTACTGTCTTTGTACTGTTCACTTAGATTGCTACTTTCTTCAACACTTGGCTAAACATCTTGGTTATCTAACCTCTCTGGGGGTAAAAATTCCAACTAATTTAAATACAGACCAACATTATTCTTTTTATTGGAAAAATAATATCTTGAAAACAGGAAAAGATTATGGTTCTAGAAGATTTTGTTTCTTTTTTTGTTGTCTGGTAAATCATTCATTATATACGTGTCTCGGCCTGTTTTACATGGATTTTGCTTTAACAAGCTTGCAGTGACGGATAAGTCCTAGTTGAATTCAAATACCTTTTAGAAGTGCAAATAACGCATTCTAAATTGATAAAAAATGATGTAACTTTTGTTTAAAAGGCAGCTTGGCAATGTTGACATCACAACTCCTTGGCACCATGACCAATATAAGAGCATTAACCTGTTCAATTTATAGCCTGATGAAATCATTTAAAAGGCTGTGTAATGAGAGAACCATTTTATATTACCTAACCAACTCAATAAAAACAAGGACATTTATCAGTTTTATTACCATCACAGAGTTCCATGATGGTGAAACAGTCTGCCAGAATAGGGGATGCAGAGGAGAGGGATGAAACATAAGGTAAAATCTAAAGAAAGGTTAGATGACTCAGAGGTAAGTTACATCTTGGAAGAATAATTAGAAACAGAAATGACAACTGGATATTGCAGAGCATATTTAACCACAAAGATTATTTCCTCCGTTGGTAGAAGTCAAACATGTACTTTCCTTCTAATTTTGAAAAAGCTTCAGATTATATTTTAGGAAACCTCTTAAAATGTTGGAGTATTCTATTCTTGAGTAAAAGTAGTTAAGTTTTGCTGTCTTTAACTATTAAAAAGTGCCAAGACCATTTATTGCAATGTTGGTCATTTTAACCAGAATTTGGGACACGGTTGGTTTATCAGGAATTAGTAATCAGACAGCTCCTAGTCTTTAACCGTTATAAATGGTTTCTTCCTGTTAAAAGGGAGTTTTTCCTCTCCACTGTTGCTACATGCTTGCTTAGTGTGAGGGATTGCCATCGAGTCAATGATTCGATGCAATCAGCTGGTTTTCCTTAGATAGAAAACTTTTAACTAATCTGTCTGTGTGATTTG
>JAUZNJ010030818.1:0-18453 GCA_034780135.1 Jordanella pulchra
TGTTAAATTACTTTGGACCTCAAATTGAAAGATACTGCTGATTTAAGTTTTGAACATTTCCATTTATTTCTGAAGATTTTCACTCAGCTATGCAAAACATGAAGGGGGGGGGGCAATAATCGAGAGCAGGACTGTATATTTGAAAAAACATACAAAAGAATTAAATGTTATTTCCACTTCTCAAACCATCACACACAACTTTGAAACATAAAATCCTAATAAAATATACAAAAGAAAAAAAAGCTGAAGAGGGTTTGAATACTTTTGTGAGGCCCCACATCCTCAGGCTGCTGGACTCTTCCTTTCATCCCACAGAGAATGAGATTGATCTCAGTTTTAGTCGCTGATGTGTATAAAACCTTTTATTGCACCACTTCTTTTAGATGATGCTGACACCAACTAACTAAATAAAAATCTTTTCAGTTGTTCAGTAATTAGAATAATCTGTTAAAGTCCAGAAAAGCTTCGCCACTTTCTGATGGCGTTTGATGCAGGGGAAGGTTTGGGTTCTACTGGGATGGAAAAGTAAAAATCTGCTGACTAACTTCTGACGATCCGCCTGCTTCCATCACAGGACGGAGATGCAAGAGGAACTCCAGAAGCTTCCACCAGGTTTCCCTCGTGGTGTGATCCCCCAACCCCCCTTCCCTCAACTTACCCCCACTATGGCCCAAATGCACACTCTCATGCCCACACAGAGCCTGCAGCCTACGCAGCAGCTAGAGTACAAGGTACAGTCACTGGGTTTACACTGGATGCTTTTTTGTTTCTTTTTTAATCTGTGGAAACTGTGCTGAATAATTTCCCTCTGTAATCTGTACCGACTGCGGCGCCTCAGGAGCAATCGCTGCTGCAGCCGCCTACTCTGCAGCTTCTCAACGGCATGGGCCCCCTGGGCCGAAGAGCTTCCGATGGCGGGGCCAACATCCAGCTCCATGCTCAGCTCCTGAAGAGGCCCAGAGGGCCCTCGCCGCTCGTCGCCAGCCCGGTGAGGGTCCAGATTTCTGCATGCACGTGTTTTTCAGCCCGTGTGCCGAACCTGCTTTGACGAGTGAACTCTTTGCCTCTCTCAGCATCCTAATACCTCTGTAGCTCCGGTGGATGAGGAGGGGTCAGATGGAGAGCCAGACCAAGAGGCGGTGCAGAGGTAACCCATGGTGACGGGGTATTTCAGTGCTAACGGTATTCGTTATAGAGATGCCGTCTGAACAGGGGAACGCTGAAATCTACAGACACCAGATCACCATTAAGCTAAGGATGTATGCTATTAAAAAACTCTTAGTTTCAGTTGGAGATTAAACAAAATGAGCTCCAGACCATATCAGAGGACATTTCTAGTGTTTACTGTAAAACCAGTTGTGGGGTCTGTAGGTCGAAGGTTTCAGCTGCTCCTCTTCAGACCGCACGTTCTCTTCTCCTCGCCGGTGTCCTGGGTTGCTGGGAGTAAGTGCCTTCAGGCTGCTCTGCTTCTTTTCCCCCCTCGGGACGTGACCACTGTGCTGTGGTGCTTATCCCATCTTTTCCTCTTTCTCCATCGCGCAAAGTGCCTTCTGCCACCATCCCGAAGCGATTCTGCCATCCGTTCTCTCAAACTCTCTGACCCAGAGCTTCTTTATCTTTCTCATCTGCGTAAGTGCCAAAATGATTCTGTGGACTTTTTTATTTTCACCCTTTCTCACACAGCTTTGCTAACTCTGAAGCTTGCCAAAGCGGCGACCGCAAACGAACGTAGCAACCGGCCCGATCCTTTAATTGGAAGCTGGGTGGTTGTTTGAATCCCATAAAGCCTTAACATCCATCTGTGGTGTCATTTGATTTGATGTTTTCTGATTGGCTAAGATGATATGAATGATGGCACCTTTTGGCAGAGGTGGGAAGGGCTGGGCCTTCCCCCCCATCCCTGTTAGCCAATGAGGACAGAGAGCTGACCAGCGCTGCTTCCTGTCTCCCACCCTCACCCCGTCCTCCTCCCCCCTTCCTGCGGCCCAGGTACCTGGCGAACCGCTCCAAGCGGCACACGGCGCACGTGCTCCCAAGCATATCGCATGGCGACCCCTCGACAGAGTCGCAGCGGCCCCAGGGCCCCCGCCAGAGGGGCGGCTGGGTGCCTGACACATATGCCCGGTGAGGGGACACGCCCACTCTGACCTGTATACGCACCAACACACTCCCACGCACAGAGTCCCACCCAAACACTCACACATAAAAAAGTGCCTGGCTCTGGGTTTCACTTCCTCACATTGGTGGGGAGGCAACAGGTGGGAGATGTTCCTCCACAGAGACGCATCCATCAGTACATCTGGAGTCTTTCTTGTTATTTGGAAGCTTTGACTTTAAAAATTGAGATCCTTTTTTTTGTTTAATAATCCAAATTTCTCCTGAGGAACTAAAATCCTATTAAAATTAGTGGAGTAACAGAGTCACTAATTAGGACCTAATAAGTAGTTACCAAGGAAACAAAGTGGAACTAATCAGTAACTAATCTATAGTTACCAAGGAAACAAAGAGGAACTTATTAAGAACTAAAGGGTAGTTAAGCAGTACTTTTAAGGTAGTCCTGGTTCTTTAGCACAAAGTTTGAGCAACAGTTCTCAGTGTTTAAACCTTTGGAGTCACAGATTATGAAAAATAAACTGTTTTGTTATGGAGTTTGTAAAATCAAGCATCTTATCTAGTAGTTATTGAGGAACAAATAGTAACTTAAGCAGTACCTGACATTTTCTCATGTTTTTCTGTGCCCTAAAGAAAAGTGTCATTTCTCATTAGTTTCTGCTTAGTTATTAGTTAGTGTTTCCTTGGTAACTAGTAGCAGTAATTAATGGTATTCCCATAATAAGGCAGGGCTGAGTGATTCCCAGTAAGTACTGGTTAACTGCCCATTAGTTCCTGATTAGTTACCTAGGTGCTCTTAGATTTTGTGAACCGTATTATAAAATCTTACGATAAAATAAATACAAACTCAGTTAAACCTCGATTAGCTGTTAGCAACAGTTTGGTTCAGTTTCTTCACTCACTGGTTAAATGGCTGGAGCTTTAAAACCACGATGGACAAAACGCAACATACAAACTGAACCCTTACCTGATTGACTTTTCACACTCAGGGGAGGCGACACAACAGTAAAACTCATTTATCGATTTCATTATTTGATCAAATTCTGGATGAAGTTCACACACAGTAGACTTGTTTCCATTAACCTTTATTTATCTGCATTTTGAAGTATTGCATTCAAAGAGCTTAAAGAAAGAGTTTTTATGCTTACTTTGGTTACTTACTTACAATTGGGCCCCATTACTGATCTGTGGTCGCTGCTAGCTAGCTACCTGTACCCCCCTGTTTATTTCAGCCAAGTGTTACCTAAACATTTGAAGACATTAAGCTTTGCACCACCTGGTTAATTGGCCCCATTGGATGGAAACACGTCTAATTCACACTTTCTTTTTTCAACGTTTTAAAATTTTGCTCTAAATTCAGATGCTACTAGGATGAAAACATGGCTGGTAAGGAGATGGGAGCAGATCTTTGTCCACAGTAGCCCTCATGTTACCAAAACACTTATGCTCCTGTTGATCAAAGCTTCAAAATCAGCATGATTTATTTGAAAAACAGACACTTAACAGATTTTATATTTACCTTCTATGTAACAATAATTTCATTGTTCAGTGAAAGGACCAACATTTTTATTTCTATGTTGGTTTTAGAACTGGAAACAATAAAAAAATAGTGACGTCTTCCTCTCAGTTAAACTTTAAAAAGTCAACCTTTCTCCCCAGGAAATACAGTTTCTTTCTAAACAGTTACTTTATTTTTAACCACCTCTTTTGTGACCCAGAATAACCAGATCAGAGTCTTCGGTTATCCTGTTCCAGCTTCTCCACTTGTCCTGGCTCTAATCCATCCCCACTGATTTAAAAACATTATTGTATTGCTGCTTTTTCAGCACCGGTTCTGGCTTTTCTCAGTCCTGTTCATGTCTGAACTTATCTTCTTCTGAGCAGGAACCAACTGAAATGGAAACATTTAAAATTTGGTTGGATGAATAAAAGGTGGAGCTGCTGGAAAAGGGGCATTAGGAACAACACATAGTTTGTGTTCTTATATGATGCATTCACTGACTGGATAAGGATTAGATCTTTTTTATCAAGTCAGCCAATAGTTGATGTTGCAGTGAAACCTATGAAAACCCCTGAACTAATGTGAGAAGCAGTGTAAAGAGCAGAGAAGGTTGATTTGCTTTTGTTACAACAGTCCCACTGCAAAGATGTACCTAAAAATAAGCCTGGTTCTTGAAATAAGTGTCTTTGCTTTTCATCTGAGCAGGAGAAAATAGTATTTTGACCTCTAAATAAAGATAATGATACAAAAGTTTTAATAATATAGGGTAAGGTTTTTTGTTTTAAGTGCAGATATTTTTCCGGATCCTTTTATCTACTTGTTGAAATCAAGAACAAATTGACTTATTTCAAGAACATTTACCTTTAGTTCAGGTTTCTGTTTAATAAATTAATGTGGCAGGAACAGTGGAGACACTAGTTTAGGTGAGTATCTTTGGGAACTTCTTAATCAAGGCACAGTTCTTATGGATTATTTTGTTTTTACATTTCTTAGTTACAAACGGTAGATCTTTTCCATCTATATATTTGACTGTCAGGAAGACCTAATCCAAACATGAGGTTTTGTTGAATTATCCGCTTTAGTTAAACATTCCCTAAACAAGTGAAAGTCTACGGACATGTAAACATTTGGTAGTTTCTGTTGCTAATATATGAGAAAATAACCAGTGGTTGGTGGTTTATATATCGCAAACCCTCACCGGTCACTATTTGCATGAGGAAAGGAATCATTTATACCAAAACTTTTACTGGATTTGTTTTGTTTTTTTTATATCTTATCAGTTCTGGGAATTTTTAAGTGTTTTTTGTTTTGTTTTTTATTTTAATTTTTAGCATTTTTTTGCTGCACTGTGAAAATGGAAGCGAAGGTTTGAAGGTCTGACGTGTTTGTTTCTGTGTTTCTGGCTGAATGGGTCTGTGTGTATCGCTGTCCCCCGTGTCACGTGTGTCGTCCCCCTTTCACGTGAATGTGTGTGTGCATATGCGTGTGCACCTGTTGGTGTGCACCTCCATCCCCCACCTGCCTTTTTTCAGATCCACCTATAAGGACTGTAACACCCTACACCTCCCCATGGAGCGCTTCTCTCCTGTCAGACGCTTCTCTGACGGCGCCGCTTCCATCCAGGCCTTCAAGGCGCATCTGGAGAACAGCCTCATTAAGCAGCTCAAGCAGGTGCATCTCTCAGTTGAATGATTTTTGATTGGGGGGGGTTGTTTGGTTTGTTATGGTCTGTTTTCCTTTTTGTCACATTTAAAGCATAAATATTCTTTACAGCAGTTAATAATTATAGGTAACATACAAAAGTATGTTACCTATAATTATTAACTTAGATTTGTTTTGTTTTTTAAAGATAATTCGCTGTGAATACATCAGAGATTCTGAGCCAAATTGTTCCAAAGAGTCTACATATAAAAACCTCCTTCTTTGGCCCGGTGAAGCAAACTGCCTTTTGTTGGCACCTCTAGTGTTACCATGAAGACATGAACCATAAAAAAAAAAGCTCTGGGAATTTATTAAAAGACATTTTCTTTATTAAAGATTTTGTTTCTTATTCAAACAAGATGTCAAAAGACAAAAAGTTGTGATGTTAAATTTTCAGGAACCTGTTCATAAAACACAAAACTGTTAATATTTGTGCTTTCAAAGAATGACGGTACTGTACCCTTAAAGCTCTTGTTATCACAACGGTATCCACAAAATATTGTGATAAGATTGTAGCTCCATATAGGCTATTTGGGTTTTAATGTAGCCCCAATAGTTCAGTTTATCCTCCTCCTACATGAAATGTAGCAAACCAGACGTTTAACCATCAGTGGTTTTCTTATAGTGCAGTTTAATGTTGTGAAGGATGAAGCTGATCTAAAATTTAGGTCCTTTCTGGATGCAGGTGGTTGCATTTGAGTGTAGAGCTGAGCAATACAGACCAAAAATAATATGCTTGTGTTTTTAAGCTGAATGGTGATTTACAATATTTACTTCCATATGATTTTCTTTTCATGGTGTAATTATAAAAGCCTCTGGATCAAAGCTTTGTGTCAAACGTCTCTCTGATATATTCTTTTAATAAACAACTCTTTGTAAACATGATAAACTAGTAAAAAGTAACCTTCTAGCATAAACACATGCATATGTTTCAATAATATAGTCTAGTTTGAGGAAAATGTGAATGCTATTAAATATTCAATGTATTTTCCAGCCTGATTTTGGGGTATCTATATATATCTATACTATGTTGGCTCATCACATTAAATAAATAGTACATTTTAAAAAATGAAAGTTTTGGCTGCAGCATAACAAAAAGTGAAAAAGTGCATTCAGATATTTTTTTAAAGAAGTTTTAAAGTTTGTAACGTTGGTGGAATAATTGGGAAATGTCCGTAGATCTGTTAAAAACAAACAAACAAAACCTCATTGTTTCTGATCTTTAGCAGTGATTGGGTCCATGTTGATCCCTATCAGTGCAGTTTTTAGTTGCTTGCCTTAAAATCTAGTAAAGCTTCATCATGAAAAACCTTTTTTGTTTTTTTTTGTGCGTGTATGAGAAGCCGTTTTACGACATGCAGTGATTCAAACTCTGTTTTCCGTGAGGAGTGGAACAGTATGGTGTAATTACAGGATTTCATGAAAGAACCTTCGTCATCCTCGGAGGCCGTTTATCCAGCCAGATCGCTCCCGTCTCATAGTTTGGTCCTTTTCTCCACAGACTGTTTGTGAATGTGATACTCATCGGTTTTTGGAAAGATTAGATCAGACGGGGAGGCTCTGACCTAGGAAAACCAACAAGCTGCTTTCTGAGACATTGCATGATAATCCGCGGTGAACCTGCAGTAGGATTACCTCTCGGGGGCACAGGCAGGGAAAGGGATAATCGTTGCGTTGGCAGCAGGTGCTCCGTCTTAGACCCGCCCCGATGTGCTTGGATTATTGCTACTGGTGTGTCCCGGGGTTAAAAGGGTTAGAGGACGCGCTTGTGCTGCCTCCTCCTCCTAGAGGGACCAGGTGAAGATTGTAGGGAACAGCAGGTTAACAGAAAATTGGCTTTCAATGCCGTTCATGGTTGCAGCAATAACAGCGCTTTATGGTCAAGATCCAGATAATAGCTTAGTTTGACTCACATGTTTGACTTTTACCACCTATAGGTGAACATGGTAGATTATACAGCAGTGTTTGACCTGTAAAACCCGTAATTACAAACAGCTGAATCATTTCTGTTGAGGCATTCAAACTGGTCTGATGATGGATCATTTAGGTGTAATTTTATCCAATCAGGTGCAAGTAAAGTCTCTGCTGGCATTAAAGTAGAATACTTGTCATGTCTGCCTTTAAAAACAGGAGTATGAGCAGCTCCAGAAGAAGTATGCTGCCCAGCAGGATGAGCGCTTCCTGGAGCACACCCAGCAGCAGCACATGCTTTACCAGCAAGAGCAACAAATCCTTCACCAGCAAATCCAGGTACCAGGATAACATTTTATTCATTCATGTGTTTCCAAAACACACCAGCATCTTTTCAGTCACAACATTTAAACAAATAAAACCCACATTATCAGAGTGATTAGAGCAAACTTCTGCTCCGTAATGCAGGTTTTATCCACCCAGCAGCTGATACTGTATTAAAAGGAAACGGTCTTGATAAGAGTCACTGAAAGCAATGGCTTTTTTTCCAACTTTTTACTTGAGATATCATTCATATATATTTTTGGCTAGAAACTCTGTAAAGAGAAAAACGTATCTTTATCTCCTTGTACGTAACAATTAAATGGGGATACATGGTGGTTGATGCTCCATGCTGTGAAGACACAGCAGTAGAAGAGAGGTTGGTCATATTAGACCCTAAGAACAGAGCCAGAGCTGCAGCGGGAAGGTTTACATCCAAGCATAATTAAAGAAATGCAGATCTTACTGATCATTGAAGTGAGTTTGAGTTGAAGGAGGTGGGAGCAAAGAGGAAACTTCAGACCTGAGACAGTGGATTTACAGCTTTATGCACCGTTATAAAGAGCTTCTACAATAGAAACAGCTGAAAACTAACTAAATAGATTCTTTTGCTGTTAAATTTTCAGTCATTTTACTTTGTTCTGGCCTGTGATTAAAAAAACCAAAAAAAAACAATGAAAGCCTTTCCTGCCTGCGGGATAACGAAAAGTTATGGGCATGTCTGCAAAGCAACATTTATGTCAGGGTGATTTTTACACCGAGTTACAGTGAAACTATATTTTGCTAGAAATGCAAACTGCTGCTTCTCATAGATGCTGTCATCCAGGTTACTGTACATTGTGCTGACTGGCTGTTTGAAGGAAACACCTCAGAGTCTTTAACTCTAATTGGCCGGAGGATCACGATTAGCTTCTTTTCTTTCCCGATATTCTCGACTAATTTGATGACCTGGGGGTCGGGTGGCCTTAACCAGCATCTACTAACACATCAGATACTAACACATGGACCGTTGTGTTTCATTCTCTCTACATTGGATGCATATATTCTTACTTTTTGCATTTTTTGTCGACAGGGTCTGTCCTTAGGCCACGGAGAGAGCCAGCCCAGTCATTTAACCCACCAGCTCCAGAGGTGAACAAACACGCATTACTCATCAGCTATTGAACAGTGAACAATGAACCCCATGCTGTGGTGCAGCAATATCGACTGAAGCGTTACATCACCGCGCTATCTCTCCGTCCCGTTCCTCCCTCAGGTTGTGTATCCAGCCCTCCAGTCCTCCGCCAACACATCCCAGCAACCACCTCTTCAGACAGCCCAATCAGAGTCCTCCGCCTGGCTCTGCAGGACTAATGCAAGGGCATGGTTAGTAATAGCGCTTTTTTAGTTTGGACACGAAAACATTTGGTGTAGGTGCGGTGACTCAGCAGAAATGCTATGATCACTGCAGATTACCTACAATAACCAGAGAACAGACTGATTTCATATTCTCTGCTTTAACCGTCCTGTTATGCATTATCCTCACATTTATTATGCAGGGTTTATTACACCTCAGCTAATTACAGTCTGTTTGTTTTTAAAACATTCATTATGAGTAGGATTAAAAAGGGAGATGCATCAGGATTTAGTTTTATATTATTGCTTTCTGGTTTTATTATCTTTATATAAACACCTCTGTGAGGTAACTCTTTACACTTTGTCTTTAATAATGCATTAGAAAGACAGAAGAAAGAAGTTTTTAGCTGACTGGATAAAAACTAGCAAGAAAACATAAGATATTCTCACAGTAACCTTTTGTTAGTCGTCCAATTAGTCCAGCGACCTGGACGAGTCCAAGGAGCTCCACATCTTCCTGAATTTGTTCAGGTCAAACTTTATCTTCTGGCAATGATTTGTTAAAAAAAGCATCATTTTTACCACTTTTTTTTGAATAAAAATATGATAGGAGCTACATTTGAACTACGGAAATCATATAGTTCTTCTCTCAATAATAGAAGTGATGATGGATCCTATAGCTTAAATCATAAAGTGGAAATGTGTGAAGTGATTAAAGTGGCTCAGAGGAGGAAGTTGGCAGAAGTTTAGTCTGAGTGTAAAGGTTTGGAAACCTAACAAACTGGCAGCCCACTGAGAAATTTAAAAGTTTTCTATGACATTCTGCTTATATTTAGCAACCAGGGCTGCTTTTGGAGAAACAGTAAGACAACAAAACAAAATCGGAATTTTATCCAAACGTAACGTAATTTATAGCGTCTTATTACATGAGCCAAGATCTCAAATATTACAGCAGCAGGGAAGTTATTGTTAGTCCTTCAGTGGGTTTTACTCATCAAGGTTTAACTGCAGTGCAGTAATGCTGATGTAGACGTTAGTGTACGCTGGTTTCCCAACAGTCGCACTGATGTGCGTGATGTCATTCATTTGGCTCAAACACTGAGGAAAACCAAAAAAAACTGGTGGCTTTTCCAGCCAATAAACCCATGAAGGGAAAAACTGGTCAGAAAGTTGAAACAGAATTTGAATTTCCCACACTGGCTCTGCATTCATGTCGTTTTAACTTAAAAACATTAGTTTGAAAATGAAATTTGTTGTTTTGAAAATTCAGTTTGTTTATTTTTAGATTGAAAATTCCTTTTCTTTGTTTGAGACACCAGGGTCATTAAGCCACAGAGTAATAAAACATAGATTGACATCGTACATGTGGTTTTAAACTAGAGCAGATTAGAGATGTTTAAAGTAGTGAACAAAGAGGTTGAATAGCCCTTTAGGAGTTTCCCAGTGTGAAAGCTCATTTAAAAGCCAACTTCAGCTTTGTTCTCAACAACTCTTAAGCTTTTCATCACAGCGTCATCAATGTTAACTTAATACAGACTAATTATCATCCTGATTGCATCAGTAATACAATCATTGCAATTTAAAATATTATTTTTGACATAGACTGATGAAGCTGAACAAACAGGAAGCCGGCCACTGGAAGGAAGACTCGAAGCTGTTTTGTATCAGCCAATGGGGATGCAGGTCAAACCCACTGACGCTGATTTATTTATAAAGTGTCATTTTTAAATAAAATGCAACAGAGGAAAAACAATATAATAAAATATAAGCTCAAATTTTAAAACATTTTGAAACAGCCTGAATTAAATACAAATACCTCAACTATATTTTCTATTATTGTGATTGATGTATTTAATTAAGATAATTACTTTTATTGTTAAATGTCTTCCATGATAAAAAGCTAAGAATTTAATTAACTTTGGTTTTCGCATTACATCCACATTAAATCTTCATGTGTTATTTATTAGAGTTCGCAATTATTCATTTTGAGCACTTCTGCGTTCTGTAGTTTCACACCATCAGATTCAGTTTCAATCTAAGGGAATTAATGTTAAAACAAACACCTGAATCCAGTCTAAGCCATTCATAAACTGAGATCCTGATGACACAGTTTCTGCCCTTAGAGAAATGCTTGACGAGCACAGGGTTTGGTTTATTCAGTAAAAACACCAACAGAGAACAACTGAAGTAAAAACTAAAATGTTTTACCTTAGAAAGTTTATTTTCTTTGGCTTGTTTTCTTTTTTTAAAGGTTTCTTTGCCCTGAGATATGAGGATATTTAGCCTTATTTATGGTGCCAGTAAAGCTTCTGTTCTCACTGACTCCTTCCTCTCATAGGGGGTCAGTCATCGGTGCCGTACCAACATGGTGCTCCAGCGATGTACCAGGGACAAAGCGGCAGCCCGCCCCCCACAGGCCTGCCTCGAGTCGCTCTCCCAGCCAATCCGCAGACAGCACCTGGCCGCACAGCCGTCCCACTGGCACCGGGCGTACCCCAACAACAGCAGGTAGCTGCCAAACCCAAACCTGCAGGTTTTCTTCTCACTACAAGTGGTTAAGTAACCACAGATCGGGCCCTAATGTATGCTGGGAAGCCTGACTCTCTGCTCCTTGCACAGGTGACCATTCAGGTGCAGGATGTGGAGCTGGGAGGAGGGGCTCAGAGACCAGGCAGCTTCCTGTCCACGCCAGGCGGACACAGAGTCCTCGGAAAGCAGCTCAGCGCAGACAACGCCGAGACGCACAGGTGACCCCCTCTGAACAGCCAGTCAGCGCTCCCCCTGGTGGCTACCAGCATAATCCAATGGACTGTTACAATGTCTTCTGCTGCAGCCTTACAGTTTATTTTTTCTTTCTTTTTGACAGATATGATTGTGCAAACATGTACTTATTGTTATTTTCATGATTATAATTGCATTTTGTCTTCTTCTTATCATTGTTTTGTTTATTTACATTAAGGACAGTTGTTGCTCTTCTAACATTTGGATTTTAAAGTTTCAGTCGTATTTTTATCGGAGGTTTTAAAATGTGTGTATGTGAGAATGAACATCATGTTTGTTACCATTTAAAAAAAAAAACAAAAAAAAAAACAAAAAAAACTCTACGTGAATCTTCATCGTCATTGATTGCTGAGAGGTCATCAAGTAACCCTCCACATCCGTGTGTCTGGGTGAGTGTTCAGATGTGGGTGTGTCCTAACAGGTGGATTAGATCAGTCCCCTTGTGACCCTTTAAATTAGTGCCAGGGCTGTCGTGGCTTGGTGCGCTAGTTTGAGTGTGTTGGTGTTTTGTTAGATTGTTGTTCCACTAAGCATGGGTCAGGTGCAGATCTCAGACTATAACAGTCGCTGTTTAAATGTTATGTCATACTTCTGTGGTTAAAAAGCCTATTAAAGGAATGTCAGAGAATCTTCCAAAGTGATTTTCTGGAGCAGAAAGGAACAAAGCTGCACACTGCCAGTCAACTGGCTGAAAGAAGCGTCATTATTACAAATGATACAGAAAGCCTGACCAGATAACCAGGTAGTATCAGCTTGTAAAGCACCTGGTGTTGCTCTAGAGGCAGTAGAATGGATATAAGGCAGGAGAGATTTATTTACACAAGATAATTAAAGGTTCTTTGCAGAAAAATATGGGATAAGAATGTATTTTAAAGTTAAGATGCATACTGAATAAATAAAACCAAAAAAACAGCAAAATTACATGAAAACGTGGGAATTTATAGCGAATAAAAGAGTCATGAGATGATTAGATGAGCTGTAGTGAACAGTGGTTCTAACAGTTTGACTGAAAGCATCCAGCAATTTCTGCACATCTGTGTTGTTTTGTTTATAAGATGGTAGGAGGCTGATTTAGTAATAGACTTTGTGTATGTAGATATTTTAAGAATTAGTAAAACAAAATGTAATTTTTGGTTTAGATTTTTTTCATGCTATTTCTATGGTCTTTAGTTGAGTACTGAGTTCTAACCTGTATTTTAGCACCAAAAACCAGGGATGTCCTGATAGATCTTTTTCATTTACTAATAAGATTTGCAGTTTCATGTTAAATATTAACCGTATTAATCTAATATAATATCAGCAAGAATCTGACATACTTTTATTATTTATTCTGTATTACAAAATGTTAAAAAGTTAATTTACCCAAACAAAGGAAAATAGTTGACAATCTATCTGTAGGAGAACATCTGACTCATGGATTATTAACGGGCTTGTTACATAAACTTTAAACAGAAATGTTTCTATCAGCTTCTTTATGTCAGAGATTTTAAATCCAGTTTCCAATATCAAAGGCAGTTCCTTCTGATTAACTGCTGGAAATTGTTACCCATCAATCAATAGATTTATTGGACTGAAGAGGAACAGAAAAATTAAATTTTATTTAATCACAATATGTCTTAGAGGATGTTGAACATCATCATCAGGGAGAGTCTGTGGGCAGGAAACAAAAGAGGTTCTAAAGTGGAGCCTTGAGGAACCTCACCTGCTCTGATTAATGATTACCAAACGACCCAAGCTCTGCCAAATATCTGGCTCTGTCTAGATAAAACTAAACTGTTATTTATTGATTTATCACTGTTAGAGTTCTTTCCAGCAGCGTTCAGTAAGAATCATTATAGCTTTTCTGTGTTTGGTTTAGTAAAGTTAAATTTTAATTCAAAGGTGTCCTCTGGTGAGGTTGGATAACGGCCCACTGTCTGCGCTGTATGGAAGATGGGCTGCTGGCGCTGTTGCTTGCTAACCGTTCTTCCTTCCTCCCCGTTTAGCCGCAGCCTTGGCCGTTTCACCTCCGCCTATGACCAGGCCCATTTCAACCCCCACCTCTTCTCCAGCGACGCTGCCTCTCGGGGGCCCTCTGGGGTCGTCGGCTCTTACAACCCCTACTTGCAGGCCGCCTCCCTGAAAGTCCCCGGCCTGGATGGCTACCAGAGCGGGGCCGTGGGGACCAGCAGCTACGGGACCCCCTCCACACTACAGCAGGCTCTGCTTTCCCCAACTCCTCTGGACTACTGTCCCCCACAGCAGCACGTCACACCCACCCTGCAGGGCCTCCTGTCCCCTCGGCACTCTCTAACGGGCCACGCTGACCCCAGGCTGCCCCCCCAGGACTTGGCTGCCCTGCTGAAGAGACAGAACCCCCGGCAGTGCCCGGCGCAGCAAACACCACCCAGCGGTGCTGGACAGGAGTTTGGAGAAATGCTGCTTCTCCGCCAGCTCAGCCAGGGAGACACCCTGGAGCCCCCTGTGCCCCAGCCCACCTCCGGGAGTCAACACTACCACCATCTCCTCCAAATACAACCCCCAGAGGTTCAGCAGCAGCACGTGTCTCAGGCGCCGTGTCCCAGCTTACCACACTCAGAGAGCATGGAGGAGGATGAGGCCCCTGCTGCTTACCACCACCCGCACGAAGGCCTGCTGGCGAAGGCAGGAGAAGCACATGAGTTCCTGGGGCCTCCGCGTGGTGGCACCCCGCCTTACAGCTCCCCCACACACAGGCATGGTGCTTATATGAGGAGTCCTCCTGCCTCAAGAGGTCCGAGTCCTAAGTTGTGGTTTATTATTTCTCCTGTTGTGTGTCATTCTGTCTTCATATGTAATCTTTTGTTTTAGAACCGGAGCGTGTCGAGTGCAGGCCCCAAGGACAGGCCATGGAAGTGCCTGATCACAACGGGCTTAACTATCAGCGAGCCCCCCAGAGTGAAGTCTATCGATCCAGAGGGCAGCTCCAGCGCCACCACACCATTCAGACCTGTGACGATGCCTACGTGAGTCAAAGTCTGCTGATTCTTTTACTTTATGTCCTTCAGCTGCTTCACTTACAGACTCATTTATGTTCAAAAGTAGGGCGGGGCTGTATGGACTTCAAATCTTATTTCCATATCTTGTTGTACTTTTGCGATAACTATAAATGTAAGGATTAAAACTATTTCTTTTTTATCCATCCTAGCGTCAGATTTTGACTGGCATAAACAAATATGGCTTCCTGTTCAGCTTGGTAGCTAAAAGAAATGGACCAAATTAGATTTACACCCAAAACGTCCCTGAGTACAAATTAAAAGACCCTTAAATCTTTCATTGAAGGGATTTGAAAACTGAACAGATTAAAGGTTTTCTTTGAAGTTCTCAAGGATTTTATGCTGCTGCTTTAAAAGAGGAATTAATTTGGTCCCTTTAAAAAATGTTTACCTTGGTTTGTTGCTCCTGGTAGAAGATTGCTTTTAAACTTGCTCAGGACATTCAACTGCCAACGTGTGATGTAGTTTGTTTTTTTATGTAAATTGTAATATAGTAAGTATTTCATTCCTTACAACTGGCAGAATTAGCTGAGATTTATGATCGAGTGATATCATGCCGAAGAATTGGCAGGAAGGCGTCTGCCTCTGTGATATTTTGAAGGTGCTTTGGGGCAACTTCAGACTTATTGCAGATCATCTGCTTTGTGTTGCAGGAGGGAAAAATGAAATATGCAAATTAACAGAAAGAAAACTCATCCTTGGCAGCTCTAATATGTACCATTAGTGTAAACGTTGAAATCTAAATGAACTGTTTGTCTGTACAGCGGTAGATTCAAGAGTCTGGCTGCTACATCTCTTAGAAATCCAGTGGAAGGAACAGAAATTGTCACATCGATGGTAAAGGATCTGTTTTTTCAAACCATGGTTTCTTCCTTCCGCTCAGGATCAGGCGGATCCCATGTCAGGCATGAGCCTCTTGGCAGGAAAGGCGCTCAGCTCAGCTCGCATGTCAGACATCCTCAGCCAGACGTCTCTGACTGGAAGCCAGCAGCTGCACCAGCGGGAAGAGTCAGGTCAGTAATAGAGACCCAGTCACCTCCAGCTTTGTTCAGATCTCTTGTTTTTTTTCTTGCTAACTCAGTAGTGCGTCTGTGTTTTTCCCTCAGTTTGTGATGTAGAAGGGGAGCTCCATGCTGCAGCCTGTTACCCGTCGTCCTGCACCAGTGACATGCTCCTCAGCTACAAACCCCCTGATCTGCAGTACAGCATGGAGCAGGCTGGGGTTTAGCGCAGGTAAGAGCATAAAAAAACAACACATTCTTGGTGTGTCTTAGAAAAGGTTTTCAACCTTTTAATATGATTTAGGAACCGACAGCTTCAAGTCTTTTTAAAATGAATCCTGTAAGAAGATACTCAATCCTGTATTTCTTATTTTGTTCGTCTGTTGTCTTTGGGTCCTGCCTGCCGGGATGGTTTATTATTTCCCTTGATTCTAATATGACAAAAGTATTCATGCTCCTTAAAAGTTTTCACATACAACCTAAACTTCAGTTTTTTAATATGGGAATCCCACACAAAGTAACAGATGGTTGTTGAAGGGAAAAATAGTAGAAGGTTGTTTTCAACAGACCTGAGCCGTGGATTTCTGCAGCTCATCCAGTGGTTACCATGAACCTCCTGGCTGCTTCAATCATTAAAGGTTTTCTTATCGGGGTTCTCAGTTTAGGCAAACATGGTTGGGTAGGTGTGCAGTTGTCCCAATTATTTGTTCTATTTCCAGACGATGGGTTGATCATCTTTAATGCTTGATTGTTGTTTAATACACTAGCATTGAGCTCTCTGCTCTGTTCCTTGGGCTTAATGAGGCTTTTTGTTCTTTTCTGCTTTCATCCGCGATCATTTAGATGAAAGTTGGAGCCACTTAAAATTACTTATGGGCAACACATTGTGCTGGTAATTTCCACTATACCAATGGAAAGGATCATCTCTACCAGACCACATGAAGGCAGCATAAAACACAACTTATTCAGATGATATTAAAGCATTCTTTTTTAAAATTCAATAAATATTGGCTGAAATGAACGTTAAGCCTCAAAACATTACTTTTCTTAACCCTACTGGATGTTTATTAGGAGATTGATAATAACTGTAGCTCATCTTCACATTCCTGCAGCTGCAGCACAACTGCTGCAGTTCTTCAAGGATTAAATTGGAGCAAAAGGACGGAATGGAGCCAAAATAGAATTTTTTTTTAACATTTATTTATTCATCCTTAATATTTGGATTTAAAAACTGAACATTGTGCTCATAGATCTGGTTGTACTTGTCAAAAACCTCCTACATACCATAATTGTGATTTTATAATTCCCCTAAGCTTATGTATTTTTCAGAAGAGTATGGTTTTTGCTTCATGCTGTCATGGTTGCTAGGCGACCAAAGTTATGCTAAGGAGAGGGTGGGTTGACTGCTGAAGGCTCGACGGGTTTTCACTTCAGGCCTTCATTGTTTAACACAGCTTTAAATGCTGCTTACTGCTCTATAAATGTTTTTCTAGGCTAAACATTTTTTCATTTCAGAACTGTCCGCTTTATTCTTAGATTCCAGGCACAATAGATGGGGACAAGCATCTTCTTTGTTCTCTAGTTTAAGGTAGATCTTTGAGTGCAAACAGTAATTTCTGTCTTTTTGTCCCTCTGCCCCTCCGTAGGAAGCGGTGAATCCTGTGTGCGTCGTCCATATCAACCACCCTGAGTTGTTGACTTGAGTTGAGAAGCGTCACGCCAAACCACCGTTGTCCACCCATCTGTCTGTTTCCATCTGTCCCTACGGAGGGAGGGCGAGAGAGGGGAGGGGGTTTCGGGTAGGTGGGCCAGAGGTGGGGCCTCGGGGTTCAAAGGTCAAAGTGCCAGCATTTTCTACACAGACATCCAGCGTGGTTCTGTTGCAGGTTGTCTTCTTTTCTCACCTCTCATCTTGGGTAGCTTGAGGTCTTGCTTCCCCCCCGCCAGGTTCAGCCCCCCTCCCCTCACTGACCCGCCCCACTTCATGCCCACTCTTCCCTCCCCGGCTACTGTACGGCATACGTTCATGATGTGCCTGAGCGGCCGGCGCTTTCACACAGCGACACCATCAAAGTCACACACTGCTGCCACCGCAAACCCAAAGTATTCCCAACAGGACGGAGTGTGTGTGGACGGGACGAGGAACGCCATCCCGGAGCAGGCGTCGGCAGCGAAGGACCCCCCACCCCCTCCTTTCAGGTGTTTTTAGGTCGGGCTCTGACTGGGCACCAAAACGGCTCCATCTAGTGGAGCTCTTCAATGTCGCACAGGACAAACCAGCTCCTTTAATTTGAGGCATTCTGTTTCATTTTAGTTTCAGACTCATTTTACAGTTAATGTAGACGTTTTTTTGGTCGACATGGTTACTCTTATGGTTTTTCTGTAAAAGATGTTTATTATATGAAATATTATTAAAGGAGAATAGTTATGTGTGGCGAGGAGGACAGCGATGTTCTCTGACTTAATTCTGCACTTTGGGTTCATGTTGTGCGTCTCTGTTTTCCAATCCTCTTCCTCATACTTCAGCCCTAGCTCCCCCCCCCCCCCCTCCCTCTGTGTCCTCCATCCTCTTCTCCCACCATGTCAGTGACAATGTATTGCATTGTGGGTAGTTTTACCAGACATTTCCTCCTTTCCTTGTACAGTGATGCCATGTATAGAACGCTATTACAGTTTCTGTATCAAATCATTTTTTTTTCCATATTGTTGTTGGGGAAGCTTTTTATTTTTTATTTTTATTGGTATTGTTTACTGTTTGTATTTTTGGAGTCGTGTG
>JAUZNJ010030818.1:18463-39760 GCA_034780135.1 Jordanella pulchra
CGTTTCCTTTCTGTTTTATTATTCATTTTCTTTTTTGCTTTAAGAATCTTTTTTTTTTTTTTTAGCCAAAAGAGGACAGAGAAGAGAGCTTCGCTCTTTCTGTCATAAAAAAAACAAACGATTGTTATTATTTTAATATTATTATTATTATATTGAGACACTTGAATAGGAGGAGAGCAATTACATTGTGTTGCTTTTGAAAGTATCATTTCAATGGATGTTGTTGTGACTGTCATTCTCGTCGATGTCGGGCCTGTTTTCTGTTACCGGGGCCGTTGTGGCAGGCTATACAGGGTCAGGCTTCGGGCTTTGTCTGGGTTGGTTTGGGTGCTACAGAGACTATTAAAAAAAGAAAACAAAACAGACAAACAAGGGAATAACTTGTATAATAGCTGACATATCATCCTGAACATCCCAAGCCTGGAGACAGATAACCCCCCCATCCCTGCTGTGATCCTCCAATCACCCTCAGTTACATCGACTTCCGACAAGATGGCGCCTTATGAACTCGGCCCCTCTACCTGAGCTAACTTTGCTACAAGCAAGGAGGAAAACTACGGTTGTTTGTTTCATTTGTTTATTATTATTTTTGATTGTTCGACCCTCAACCAGGAGCAGAGGATTGGGAGTAGCTGCGTCTCATGAACCATTAAAGGGCCCTGCTGCTTGAAGGACGCCGGCGAACTATAAAAGGGAATCATTTCAGCGAACGAACCCAAGCTCGTTTTCAGCGGAATGCAAGCTGCAGCACGTTGGGCGCCGCCATGGATGAACGAAACCTCCACCTTTCCTTCCAAGTCACTGAACAGAGAAAATGTCCGCTTTAGAGAAAAGTTTCAACGGCCCAATAACTGGCTGTATGGTTGCCATGCTGTTTGTTTCAAAGGCCACTCAGCTTGCTTTTAATCTGTTTCTCTTGCATATCTGTCCTTTAAATTTACACCAAGCCAAAGTCGGGAAGTGAACGGCACGGTTCAGAAGTTATCAATCCAGCCAGGAACGGATGTAATGTGACTGGCCTGTAGCGTGTGGAGGTGGGAGCAGATGTGTGGCAGAAGGGACCACTTATGGGAATTTAAAAGACTGCACAGAGTTTATAAAGCAGGCTGCCTCACATCCACACATTCAGCTGGATCAGACTGACCATCTCCCCCCCACCTTCCTTTTTTTTTTTTTTTTTTATCGCCGCTACCGATGCTGTCTGCCATCTTCTTCCCTCCATCCCCACAGGTCAACTCTCTCTGCTCCGCCCCTTCCTCCTTTAGGTTCTGTTTTCTATCGGTTCATTTTATTAATTCTTTTTTTTTTTTTTCTGTTCATTTCTGTTGGGTACAAAAATACTAAAGTGCAACAATGGTTCAAAAAATATCAACCAAACTGAGATGAATAAATAAATAAATATATATAAATAAATAATTTAAAAGGATTGGTGTGTTTGTTGATTTTTCTATAGACAGCTTTTTATCTGCTTTGATGACCGAGCGCGACTGAACTGGCATGAATATTATCTTTATATGTAAAATTAGGATTTTAGTCGTCTGGGTATTCAACTACTTTTTTTAATGTGAAAATAATCCTACCTCTTAGATTTGTCCTCCTTTTAATAGGCCAGCTTAACGTGATACGAAATTCACTAGATGAACCTGAAAAGCTAAAGTCTTCAGTCATCTTAAAGTAAAGGAAACCCAAAGTATTTGGATCCCTGAGGCAACGGTGGGGTAATTAAGGTTCTTCACATCAGGACTTTTATTCTTTTAACTCTTTATTAGCTCAACAATTAATACCGAATCAGCTAATATGATGATCATTCATTTTCACTCCTGCCTCAGATTCTGATTTGGTTCTAATGTGATCCAGGCCCTTCAGTTGTAGCTGTCTGAACGGTTCTGGTCATTCTGCCAGCTGTTAACTGCTTCCCTATCAAAGAACTCTAACATCCTGATTCTCTCACTACCTTGTTTCCCAGTAGAAAAGCTGCACTCAGATTGATGTTCACTGTTTATTTCCCACATAACGTTTTGCATGTAGAGTTTGTCAGTTTGAAGGTCATCTGATCAGAGCATCATCTTCCATCTGCGACAGCTGATGGTTCTGGAGACATTCATGCTCTGGTTCTTAGCAGGATCTCCAGAGATGTCATAGACCTGCCATGGGCCCAGCTTGGTTCAGCTTTGTCACTGCTAAACTAAAGTATCTGCACAGCCTTATGCTTCCACTACCGTGCTTTACAGTGGAGAGGGTTTATTTATTTGATTTCCTTCATGCAGATTGTTCCATCAGACATTCATACTCTCTTATCTGACCAGAACAATGTCTTTCACATGTTTTTTGTCCACATCATGGCTGGTGAGAGTCCTTAAATCAGACTTCTCAGTCTTGTTAGCAGATCCTCCCACCTGAGCTGGGGATTTCTGCAGCTCATCTAAAGTCGACCTCTAAGATGCTTTTGTGATTAATTCTCCCCTTAACTAATCTGACATGTTTCTGTAGGTTTGTGTTGTTGTATCATACTTTTCCCATTTTCAGATGATAGAGCAGTTCTTGATGAGATACTTGAAGCTTGAAATATTGTTTTATATCCCAGCCGTGGCTGAGATGTCTCCAAAATGACCTGTTTGCCATGTTCCTCGGTCTCCATGAAGCCATTTGTTCCTCAGTGTTCTCTAACCTTTGAGGCCTTCAGGGAACAGCTGGATTCGTCTTGAAATGAATAGACTCAGATGGAGTCTAGTTACCAGCTTGGTGACTTCTGGAGGCATTTAAACATTTTTATCTTTAAAACACCAAACAATTATGAACCATCTGAAATGTAAATCAGTACGATACAGAAAATGTTCCTGGTTGCAACATGAGGTGTAAAAATTCAACGCAGGAATAATTTTGCACCGTTCCTCAGTGAGCTCGCTGCAGCGTTGCTCTGCATGCTGCTGCTCCGGTCTGTTCAGCTGCACTGCAGAGGCTTTTCAGTCTGAAATAGCTGAGCTCAGACGGGATGAATCATTGGGTTTCCACTGGATGCAGCTGCTTCATGTTGGCATGATGGACGACTAGAAGATTTATCTAAAACAGCTGATAATTGAGTCTCCTCACCAAATATTTTTGCCACTTCCAGACTGATCTTGGGCCTTCTGATCCTCCTCCACACCAGCTGTTGTCCCTCTCTCACCTCTTCCTACACTTTCTCTCTCTGTACATCCTCTCCTCTTTTCCCTCTCTTTTAATTCCTATTCCCCGTCCCCTCTCTCTCCTCTCAGAGTGGCGACAACATGACTGCCTGCGTCAGCCAGCCCCCTTCCAACCAGAGAGAGCTTGCTGCTGGAGGTTGCCGTATCCTGCAGAGAGCCAAATGTGTGTGTGTGTAATAGTATGAGTGTACGCAGATGGGAAAACAAGTGAGTCAGGAAGGGCTGCCTCTCATCACCATCTTTCCCTCCTCTCCTCCTTCTCTGGCATGGAGCTCCAGCAGAGTGAATCCAGACCAGATCTGCACAAAGGGCTGAGGTAGTTATGTGTGTTTGATGCACAAGGTTTGTTTTTGTACACAGCCTGACAATGTGTATTGGTCTGTTTGTGTGTGATTGTGCTTAGAGCTGATCTTATCTGCTGTAATCCTCCTCTTAGCTCAAAGCTGTAAGCATCCATAGGCAGAGCTGTCAGCTCCTGTCTTTCTCTCGTATTAGTTTTTCTTGTTCATCACTGGACTGATGATGGAGATTATGTGTGCTTCTTTAACGCCGCTCTTCCTGCTCTGTGGGTACCTCTACAGATCACATGACCCACACAGCAAGCCAGCTCTGGGAGCTGCTAACTCTGCCTCCTTTTTATTGTTAGATGTGAGCCATATTGATCCCAGCCAGCCTGAGAATGTTTGGATTTGCAGTGATGGAGGATTACTCTGCAGACCAAAGCTTTAAATAGTGAATTATTGAACAGTGAGCCATGTCACATGGAGGCCAGTCCTGTGCTGTTCCCCTTTAATGCATGATTTAAACTTATTGTCAGGAGGTGTTGATCTGATCAGGATCTTAGAGCTTTTACCAGACACAAACTCAACCCATTTTACTGACAACATGCATGCCCTTTAAACTCTGTCATATATTTGTCCTGTTAAAACATCTTTAAGTGTTTCCCTTTTTGCAAATAAATAAGTGAAAGAAACTCCGTTCATATACAGAAAAAACTTGTGGACAAAACAAGGATAAGCAACTGTTGTTTCAACCAATGGCAGCTAAAAAAAGTCATCAATGTTTGTTGTTCTTGCATGAGGAAAAATAAATAAAATAGATCGATTGTGTAATGACTCTAAGCCTCAGTAGATCCAGTGGACTTAAGCCTTTTTCTACCAAACCTCATCTTTCAGTTGGCTCCAGCACAACTTTAATCAGGATCAGATAAAGAAATGAATGCGATTGTTGAGCAAAGTGAGTGGAAACTATTTGACGCTGTGAGGTTGTAAATAGAATAAATTCCCATTCATTTCCATCTGTCTTTGTTCCAAATGCTTTCCCACATGTTAACATGTCTCTCTGTGCTCTTTGAACAAACTAACGTACATCCTTGTTTAAGCAGGTAGATGTATTTGAGTCTGTGGCTCTTCGGCCAGGATGGAGAGTGTGTGTCTGTGGACATGGACGTCAGGCTCTGCTCTCGTGTTCTTCAACACACTGGCTCTGTCCTGGGCAGGTAAGACACACTCCAACACAAACCTATATCCTGAACACAAACAATTAATGGATCGCTGCCCTTTTTATCAATAGAAATACTGGGACAAACAGAACATGTTTATCATTGCCCTTTTAATGACCCAGTTTGGGCAAAACCTTTCCTGTCAGATAGAAGAGCCAACATTTGGTGTCCCATTGGCTGCCACTTTGGACCCCTGAGTAAGACCCTTGATGCTTCCTAGAGGCCGCAAGCTGGTCTCTGCACCCAGAGTGAAATGCAGAGGAATACTTTCATTGTAATGTTTGTTTGCAAAGAAAAATAAAAGTGGTTATTCTTGAAAATTGGTATCCAAACGAGTTGAAGGTCAGCTTAAAGACAGTATGGTACTCAAATCCAGCCCAGATCATTACCCCTCCTCCACCATGCCTGACCAGTGGTATTGGATGTATTTATGCTGATGTCATTTTTGCAAAAATGTAGCGTTTAGGTTGAATTTAGTGTTAAATTCAACTAAATTGTAGGTTTAATGGAGTAGTATCTGTGTTCAGTAAAAGTAGAAACCCAGTTCATGTCTCTAACACAATTACTTAATATTTTTCAACTTGTGTGACATCACATATTGTCAGAAAATCATAATGAAACACTTCTGATAAATGGTTGTAACAAGGACTGATCAGGTGATGCAGGAGACCCAGCGGGGAGACGCATCTAAGGACACGACTCAGAAGTTGGCTAAAGGCTTTTCTGACACTCATCAAAAGGCCGATTAGTTTTATCACTTATTTTCAGCTCAAACAGGAATCTCTGACATTGTTTGTGGTTCTGGTTGATAATCAAGTCTGTCTTGTCTGTCAGAGGTACGTCTGTTTATAAAGGATTATGTTATAATGTTTAAAAATGTTTAAAGTTCATCATAAAGATCTTTTTAGCCTCCAGATAAAATAATGCTCATATTGGTATCTTTAATGTTAGCGTAAATTGCCCTCTTTTTACCCTTTAAGGTTTTCATGGCTCTAAAGATGTAGAGCATTTAATCAATTTAGATTTAGATGTAACATTTCCGTTGAACATGTTTACTTCATGCTACTCTTGGTGCTGTAGGTGCTATCGAACCTGCTCCTAAAATCGATGGACGGCAGCAGGCGGCTGTGACGCTTCAGGAGAATATGACACACAGATTCAACTGCCAATCAGATGGCTGGGATCCCCGGGCCCCCCCCCTTTTGACCTGGTACCTGAATGGGAAGCAGCAGACGGAGCCTTCGCCAAGCCACGGCCGTTTGGTGATGACGTCACAGAAGGACTCTGAGGTCTTGAGACCGGGGACCAATCACAACAGCACCTTCTCTCTGCGGGCCAGGAAGTGGGACAGGGAGCTGGTGTGTGTGGCATCAAACCCAAGGACAGGCCAAAGTTACAACGCAACAGTCACGCTCAACGTCCAGTGTGAGTTAAATATTTCACACAGTTCAAGTCTTTCAAGTTGACATTGTCAGACCTCTCCTTTAATCTCCTGTGTCTCCCAGTCCAGCCAGAGATCCTCAGGGTAAACGCCCACTACAGTGAAACCTCAGACCCCGGCCTCTCCCTGGTCCTGTTTGCCTTGGTACGCTCCAACCCTCCTGCCACCATCACCTTCGTGGACCAGTCGGGCCAACTGGTGGCCAATACATCCGACTTCCTCATCCTGGACTCTCGGAGCTACCCTTGGCTGACCAACCACACCCTAAAAGTCACACTGAGTAGTTTATCAGGGAACCTAACATTGAATGCCAGCAACCGCGTGGGAATGGCTCAGAGCAACCTCACACTGGCAGGTCAGTGATTATAACCGCAAAAGAAGGGCTGATGTTTGAACAATATCTATCTAAAATACCACAAAAGAAAATGTCTCACCTGTGTCGGCAGGACTTGATTTAGATGGATGTCATGCTTTGGACTAGAGCCAAGTTTTTTTTTGTCAAGGTATATAGTTCAAAAGACTGATAGTTAGGGCGACATCGACTAATGTTTATTCTAAGGCAGTGAATTCTATCAGTTTTAAATAGTATTACAAAAAAATGACCTAAAAATGCGATGATCTTTGCCATGAATCATTTGGTAAGAGGTAAAAGTTTATTTGAAGATGATAACATTTATAAGTAGCAATAAATCAGTTATCTACCCGAGCACAATAACCAACCCGATAGAGGTGTGTATTATAAAATACTGTGTGCTTAAAATCGACCTGCTTAAATAAAATCAAAACAGATATTTTGGTCCTCAATAACCCAACAGTCCCAGAAAACCACCCTGATAAATTCAGGACAATGTCTGGCCATTAAGGTAAAGGAACATTTAACTTAGAATTTAGGTTCTGTTGAATTACTTCATATATTTGATCAGAAGCAGTTTGAACCGTTTGCAAAAAAAGAATAACTTCAGACTTTATCATTTAAATGTATTTGAATTTCTTGTTAAAGCATCAGAAACAAACTAGACTTACCGTCTTTCTTCCAACGATGCTCCCTCAGATATCAGGGTCCATTTAGTCCATTTCGCCTTTTTGGAGTTGGTGATTTTGGGGGATTTGTCAATGAAACTTCTCTAAAAGTATTATAAATTTATATCTTAAATTGTCTTTAAACTGAAATGAACTGCCAACTTGTCCAGCATGTACCCCGTCTTTTGTCAAAAGGGATGGATGATGGATGGATGGATGGATGGATGGATGGATGGATGGATGGATGGATGGATGGATGGATGGATGGATGGATGGATGATAATGGATGGTGGATGGATGGATAATGGATGGATGATAGATGGATGGATGGATGGATGGATGCATGGATAATGGATGATGGATGGATGCAGGGATAATGGATGGATGGTTGGATGGATGGATGGATGTATGGATAATGGATGGATGGATGTATGGATGGATGGATGTATGGATAATGGATGGACGGATGGATGGATGGTAGACGGATGGATGGGATTTTACTTTCTAAAACCTTTAGCACTGATTGAGAATTGAGAAAATAACATTTTAGCTTGCTAGGCAACGATTAGCATCCTAGCAGTTTAGCTAGCAGTTAATGTCCTAACATACTGCAGTAATAGAAATGAATTTTTTTTGTAATTTTAATAGTTATTCTGCTGTACAGTCAGACCCACAGTATGACCTGCATAAAAAACCTAAAACTTTATCAAAGTGATTGAAGTGAGTAAAAAGTTTTTTTTCCCGAATTGTTATGCAGGTTTTCAGATGTTTTGACTCTTTAAAATGCAAATATAATACTTCATAACTATATAATACCTATATAACAGCCTATTACTGTATTAAAATGGGCTTTACACCCAACTCCACTATTTCCTGAACTTCAACGAGTTTCTTTGTTTCCTGTTTTTCATTACTGGACAAACCGATTAATCCAGGTGTGCCTAGCTAATGTCGTCATGGTTACAAAGGTCAGACACAGCTGTTTTAATCAGTTTGTCCAGTAATGAAAGACAGGAAGCAAAGGAGCTGGCTAAGGTTCAGGAAGTAGTTGGGTTGGGCATATAGGCCCAAAAGCTTCATATTATTCTTACAGTTGGATGCGGCAGCAATTCTAAGCAAAACTCAGGCTTTGTTTGTGCATTTGATCAGACTGATTGTATAAAAGATTTTAAATGCGTTTTAGGTAGTTTTTACACAGAGATTGTGTTGCTTTGTTATATTGATGACTCCATTTTGTTTGTTTTTTTGTCTTTATGCTAACCTAAGCTAACCAAAAGTGACTTTTATAAAAAAAGAATGTTAACATTTAAACTGTGGGAGCATCTCTTTAAATTATATTTTGTTTTTTATTGTTGTTTTTACCTCATTTATAAAGTGACCTTAATTGTTTTGAAAGGCACTTCTAAATAAAATGTATTATTATTAGTATAATTATATTTGTGTTGATTCAACCTCTCTCCTCGTCCTTCCAGAGTTCCTGCAGTCTCGTGTGGAGGTTCCCATGCTGGGGATAGTTACTGGAGGAGCCATGGCCTTCATGGCCCTCCTCATCCTCAGTCTCATAGTTCTCTGCCTTATGCAAAAAAACAAGAGCAAGATCATTGGTGAGAATAATGAATGAGTGTGAACTGGTGAAAACATTTGTGGTTTTAACCTTTGTTTTAAGGTTCTTTCCCGTGATTTTTTTTTAAATATAGATGAACCAGTGGAGATTCTGATGACCAAAAAAAGGTAAGAATTGGTATAAAACTTTCTATCAAAGGTTGAAATAATCTACTTATATAAATTTTTTAACTTTCTGGGCTGATTTTCTTTTTATTAAAAGATTATTATAATCAACTTATTATTCAGTCAACATGAACATCTTCCACAATTGATGAGTTCAACTGAGAAACAAGTTCAATTTTGAAATACCTTTCTTACTAAACATCCCTCATTCAACTGTACTTGTATTATAACAAAGTAGAAGTAATTTAAAACATCAGAAATGCAGCCTCAATATGGAAAGTCGCAAAAATGTCACACAGCAGGTTCAGCAGATGTCAGCAACCTTCCAGAGTCAATGTCTACAAGCCTCCAGTCTTTCTCTGGCCTTCAGATTAGCTCAGGAAAGCTGCAGGGAACTTTCATGGTGTAACAGCTGCATCCAGCCCTGACATAATCAGGTGCAATGTGTCCAGTGAGGCGACAGAAAGCCTGGCACCACTGGACCCCAGAGCAATGGAGATATGTTCCCTGGGGTAAAAAACATACCTGCACCAAGCTCTCTATCCTCTGCATGGGCCTGAGTTTAGCAGCTGTCAGGCCAAAGATTTAATGAGCAGCAAAAAGGTGGAATGACATCAAATTTAACAGTATGGTTGAAGAAAGTGAAGTCATTAAAGTTTTAAGTGGAGTATAGAGATTCTAAAATAATACTAGCTATATGAGCAACACACACAGAACAGTAATTAAAACAAAATTATCAAAAATATGAAAACAATTTGCATTCACAATAAAAAGCCTTTTGTGTCCATCTTTATGTTCTAGATCTCCTGTCTTCGTTTTAGCTTCACCTGGTTTAAATTCTGGATAAAATCTTCTTTGAGGCGCTTTTTGTTAACTGATTATTTATCAGTTAATCCAAAAAAAAAAAAAATTCAACCGATTAACTGATCAGCAAAATAATCATTAGTTGCAGATGTAATGTAAATTAAATTTCTTCTTTGAATTTTGAGGAAAAAAGTAAAATTTTGGCTACTGCTGTCTGTTCCTGGGATCTCGGTTTTGTTATGATGTAAAGAAATTAATTTTGGACCTTCTTCAACTGACGTCAGTTGATGTTTTGTTTTTCAACTGACATTGAAAATGTTGATTGTTTTATTATATAAGAAAACTGCAATATTTGTTATATTTTAACATCTTTTCTCTTTAGAATGGCAATAACTTTGAACTTTAATGCTTGTTTCATTAAGGGTTATTCTTTGATATAATAATTCATTTTAATTTAATTGGGACTGTGCACATTAATGAACAGTCAATACTTCTGTACAGACTGTAAATGAGCCAGATTATAGCATAATTGCTAATTTCCATCTGTAGTCCCAAGATGGTCCATATATAAATACTGTTAACGCTGAACTCATGGTTCCTTATATTTCTCCTAGTATTACCCCAATGACATCTGGCCTTTCATCACTAAGTACATCAATGTTTTTTTTTGTCTCTTCTTTCTGCCACATCATATCTTCTCCCATTAGCTAAATGGACGAGAAACACTGATGGAAGCAGTTATTTCTGCTTTAAAGAAAAGTTTGTCCATCCTGCAGATCAATAAAACCTGTGATCCAAGTTTGATACCACTTCATATCATCCACACAGTGAATCAGCAAACCTGAAGACGGACAGAGCAGATAAGACCAACATCCCCCGAGAGAACATGTCTCTACCTGCCAACATGCAGCTCAACGACCTCAGCACTCTGAGGAAAGGTGAGAGCTTCATCCAGAGTAGAAATACCCCCTAATAAATTAGCAAATGCACCTGGGGTTAAAAGGTTGATGCTATTCACATCATTTTTAGTCTTAAATATAATAATTTAAGTATAAATATCCCTGAGAAAATGTTCAGATTATGTCACATAAAGACGATAAACATGTTTTGTTTGTTTCTGATTTTATGTTATTGACCAAAAGAAGGTGGTGCATTTGGTAATTTATAAGAGGGAAGTAATGAATACAGATTTAACCTTTTTAAAAAAAATGGTTTTAATGGGGTTTTTTTTTACCACCCAAGAAACAATCCGTTCAAATTTCATAATGATCCAGATCATGTGTGAGTTTTAGCTATAAGTGTAAGTCACAATATGGGGCAAAAACCTGCTGCTTGGTGGAGCTCTGACTCTCACCCTTATCTAATTATGATACCTTTAATTATTCAGAGCCACCGTTTCCTTCAGAAGTCACAACAGTTATTGTAGGTGTGTTTAGTTTACCTCAGTATGTTCAGCTGTGAAGCCCTCCCAGGTTGGTAGGAAACATCAGTTAACTATCAGGCCTTGTGGTATTTGTCTGGTTGTGTGGTGGTGATGCAGAGCAGGATTGTGGGTGTTTAACTGTAGCGGTGGTTTGTTTGTTTTTTCACAGCGCTCAAATTATTGACTTAAAGATAACTGTTAGGGAGATCCAGATCCTGGCCAATTGTTAACTCAACAAATCTGATTAGAGTAGTGGTATTGCTGCGAGAAAACTAAAAGAATCCCTGTTTGCAGCTTGTTTTAAAACATATCAAAGGCAAAGTAAATATATCAAACTCACTCTAATTGGGAACAAGTCTACACTTTGTGTCAATATACCAATTAGCAGAATGACTTGAAAAACCCTTCTTACTACAAAACATGGTGGTGGCAGCATCATGCTGTTGGGGCACTTGTTAGTTTAGTTTAGTGCTGCAAAAGATATGAAACTAGAGTAGAAATCGCTATGAATGCACAGGTTTTAAAATGGCCTAGCCAAAGTACAGAGCTATTAATCTTCACTGTTGATGGATGCTTTCTATCAAGGCTGAAAGAGTTTCATTTAATTAGCCAAAATCGATAAAAAAAGTAGTGTTTAGATGTTCAAACGTGGTGGAAACAGTTAAAGTTCACAATGTTTGCAATGATATGTGCTTTGTGTTCAGATCAGGAGACGCTGTGTGTGACTTTGATAACTGAAAAACAGATAAAGAAAACACTCTCAGCCTAAAAATATAGTGAACACAGTGTGAATCTTATGAAAACAAGACTGCAGGAAACATTTCAAGAGCTATAAGGGAAGTTTAAAGCAGTGTTTCTACTATGAGACACAATCCTGATATATTTACATTTCTTTCATGTGAAAGCATGATAACAAAATAACAATTAAAAATATTTCATAAATGTTAACATAAAAGCTTAATTTTCATTTATTACTCAATCATAAACATTTTAGCTGAATGAACACATTTTTCAACATCCATAAATATAAAATAGTGCAGAATAAATATAGTATAAATGGGAGGGAAGAAGAACCAAACAGTTTCCAGTTTATAGTATCTGATCTGAAAAACTGCTCCCGTTGACACTTTGTTATCTGCATGAAATCCTATTTGTTTTTGATTTTTTTAAAATCCTACAGCTGATTTAAGGTTTGTGTTTCACTTTGCTTTTTCTTTTTCGCATTTCAGCTCGAGAAGTTGCCCAGCAGAACAGCGTGGGAGAGGAGAAGAAAGAGGAAGAGGAGGAGGAAGATCTGTCCTTAGCCTACGCAGCAAGAGGTCAAAGAAAGACGATCTGAACCTGTGCTGCATGTTCAGTTATTTATCCCCATAGTTTAGATTTATGTATGTTTTTTTTTACTGTGGTCCTTCCAGGTTTTGCCAGGTATCCGATGGTTGGCTACATCTATAAGGTGAACAGCACCAGCAGTGAGGAAATCTGGCTCTGACAGATGTTTCCGCAACACTCCCAACTTTTTGTGCATGTATAACAGCATCTTACAGTGCAGCGGTCTGCGAGGAGCCCTCTGAAAAGCCCCCCACCCTGCGAGGCAACCACTAATCAGTCACCTTCAAGCTGGAAACAGAGTTCAGAGGACATTTATAAATGCACAAAACATAGCCGTGAATGTTTGTCATACAGTAAACCAGGTGCTCAGGTGTTTGTTCTGCTTATTTATCGTCTCATCAAAGTTTGTCACATTGCTCATGATGTTGTCTTTGGTTGCATTAAAGGAATGAATTTTAAGGTACTTTAAAAATAAAAAAAACGAATGTTTATTTGGACAAATGTACCTGGATGCGTTACTCCAGAGTATAAAACCATTTCTAAACATGCCTCATGTCCTGTCCTGTATATTTGTATGCATACATGTATAAAAGAGGAGTCTAATAAAGATATTATTGAGATTGTTTCCAAGTGAATTCTGAGTATGCTGTGATTTTACTCTGCAGACACCAGGGGGCGCTCTGAAGTGGTTTAATAGATGGTTACAAGAGGTTTTGCACCATGAGAGTGATGTACATTTTTTTTTTACTGTATTGGCAGAAAGTGATGGTTGCGTGTTGGTGAAAAAATTGGCTGCATCTGCTGAGAAAGAAATTAAACGACCTGTTTTGTTTTTCTCATGCAGGTGCAGGAGAGAATGGATTTGGATGTATAGGAGTGTGTGTGTGTGTGTGTGTGTGTGCGCGCCAGGTGTTAGCTCTGGGTCACAGGTTGCTGTGGCTTTTCTGCAAACAGGAAGCAAGCAAGCAGGAGTTAATTTGTGGGAGCAAACCTCTGCTCTCATTTTGTTTCTGCTGCAGTTCAACAAGGAATACAGTCTTTTACATATATGACTGGAAAACATTCCCAATATTTGTCTTTTATTTAGTTGGATAAGCCCATTTTCAGGTCATATTTACCTAAGTAGTTGTTTTAAATAAATATTGCAAACTTGCTGTACTAACCAAGTTGATTTTTTATTTATTTTTTGCTTTTTAATATTTCCTCACTATCAGATCTTTGGGAAACAAATGAATAATGGCAAGTAGTGGAAAAAAAAGACTACTAGGAGTTTATAATATATGACCTCATAAATATAAAATCCTGTCTCATGTCTGTAAATAAATTAATATTTCCTTTTATATAAAATGGATTGAATGTAGTTTTATTCAGATAAACTAAAAGCAATCTGTTCAACCAGGCTAGTATTAATTGCTAGAAACATGATTCTAGTGTGCAATGTGTGAAATTTTGGTGCTAAAATGCATGTTGACATGATGAAGAGTTTCAGATAAAATCAACAGTGTGATGCGACTAAAGAACCAATCACAGTAACTTCCTTCTCCCTTTCACAGAGACAGACGGAGACGCTCCGACTGCAGGCAGAAACTAAGTCGTTCAACAGCCGAGACCCAACACTTCTTTGGTTTAAGGTTAGTGTTTGTTTTTTCTAATTCTGTGTCAAAATTAAACTGCATTGTAGTATTGATCTCATGTATTTGTTTTTGGCTTCAGTTTAAAAAAATAGTTTAATTATTTACTTGCATCTTCATCTAAAACCAGCCAAAAATGCAGCAAAAAATGTGCCTCCTCGATTTATTGATCAGCTGAAATATTAATCTTGTGAAAGAAGACAAAAAGTTTTTTTTTCATTGTCTATTAGTCATTATGTTAAATAAAGTAAAATGGTTGACAAGAGTCAGAAAATGGCAGCCTTCCGGTTTTTATGTGGTGTGCTTGATGTCTGTTTGTTTCCTTCTGTCTTCAGAGAAGCATCCAGGGGGTAAAGTATGAAACATCAGCTGTTGATTCTTTGTCTTCTGGCAGGTAAACAGTTTTTTAATAAATAACCATTTTTGCTTTTTCTGATTTGCACATAGCTGACTCATAGCATTAAATACATTTTATTTTAAAAGTCTTAAATCATTCGATAGAACCTCATTTACCATGTTGTCTATGCTAAACCTTGTTTTTTTTTAATTAAAATAGAAATAGAGAGCAATGAAGACAACAAAAAGAAATGAGAAAAGAAAAAAACAGTTTGTTTTCTTGTTTCTCATCTCACATCACAAGACATTTTGTCTTCCATTCTATCCAACTTCAATCCATTCAATCTATTACAAACCACCTTGAACCCATACAATTAAAGCATGAATGGTGCATTTTTATAGATCAAGGATATTTGGCATTTCATAAAAGGCTGAAATTTCAAATATAAATTAACAGACTTTTAGTACTCCTAAATTCCAGTTATTTTAATTCTGAAGTTTCTCCTATTCAAAGAAAAATAAGTGCAACTGACCTCTGTGGTAAATATTTTATTAGTCTCTTTACTACATTTTCTTACATTGTAATGATTGAGTTATTTAAAATCAAATCAAAGCAGGTATGAATTGTGTCCATATTACTTCCAACGTGCAGAATTATCGGTACAAAACAGCCAAACAGCTCCAGTACATACTCATAGAATAATTTAACTACCTAACAGTATACGGATTAAATGGAAACATCCAAAATGACCAGTGCCAATTCATTACTAAGCTCTGTGCTTTTGGCTTCTTGGATGTTTTCCAATTCCTCAAGAAAAACAAAACAAAATACTACTCTGGTTTCTTTTACTCTGGACTTTCTAAACAAGCCTGTGGTATGAGAAATAAGTCTTCCTTCAACCCTTGACCCATACCGAGAAGTTCAATTTACCTTTAAAATTTCTTTGGAGGACTTCAGATATTATTTCTGTTTTTATTCAGTCCAGGTCCTGCTTAGAAAACATTTCTAAGATGCTGCAATGACTACTAAGTGTGGCACCACAAGTGCAAAGGTTTCTTTGAAAGCCATTTTTATTCATTCATTTGTTTAATTTAATGTGACCTTAGTCGATATGTATTTCAGGGATTCCTCACATAAACCTTCGATTTCTATGAAAAACATTTTTGTTTGAGTTAAAAGAAAGCTCATCTTTTCAAGTATATTTGGAGTATGCATTTGTTTTTTAAGATCAGACCTTTCACCTCTGTAAAGGATAGCTTTACAGTTAAAGTTTCTAGTTTACTTGTGTAACAAACATCTTTTTTTTTACCTTATATATCACGAAGAAATCCCCCCAAAAATGATGTTATTAAATGTCATCTTTACCTTCTTATAGTACATAATCATTTTTAAGCAAATACTTGGCCAGTTTCAATAAACTTTAACCATGTTTCTCTTCAAAAATCTCCTGCAGGATTTGTCATCTGTGTCGACGTTAAAAGTAAGAGCGCCTTTCTGATTAACAGTACAAATTTTATACCTTGACATTGGTTTCACTGGAAAAAACAGTCTAAGAATCACTTTATCCAAGCCTAGGCTTTACTAAATGTTTTTCTTACACAGAAAATTCAATAAAAGTGCAAGATACTGCTGATGGAATTGTGCTGACTTGTGAAGGAAAAATGAAAGATGGTGATAAAGAGGAGGATGAGTTGAAGCTATCCTACCATGACAATAACTCCAAGCAATACATTTGTTCAGATAACTCAAAAATCTATGTGAAATTCCGAAGTAAGTTCTACAGCAAAGGTCTTTGTCTTTTAACAAATACTTATTTTAAGATCAACAACAATCATTGTCCTGAAATGTATAAAAATTACAATGCTTAAGAAACAGATGTTTTTCTTTCCCCCCCAGCATGTGACAACTGTGTAGAACTTGATACCCCCTCCATGGCGGGGCTAGTGGTGGGAGACGTGATCGCTACGATTGTCGTTGGAGTGGCCGTCTATCTGATCGCTTCTCAAGCTCGGACTGGTCAAGTTAAATCAACCAAGAAAAGTAAAAGTTTACCTGTCTGTCTTCTATCTCTATACCTCTGCATAAATTACAAAAAATATCAAAAGCATGTCGTTTGCAAAAAGTCAATCAATGAGGGGAAAAGTTTTTCTGTAAAAGAAAGGCCAAAAAATTATACTATTCCAAAAAAAAAAAATAATTCAATGATAAATTTTTCTTCTTTTTTATAATGATTTTTATGGTTCTCCTCAAATATATACCCAGCAGCAAAAAACATGCGGAAAGAAAAACATTTTTACATGACTAATAATTTAACAGAAAAACATACCACTATGCTAAAGGAAAACATATAAAAAAGAAAACTTAAACTAGTATTAATGTGTTGAACTACCTTATATTCTTTCCCCTCTTAGCCCAGGAACCGACATTTGGGTGAAAAAAAAGATATACGGTGCCTCCAAAGAGAAATGATGGTCACAAAATACTAATTAGTTCTTACAAAGTATTTATTTGTGAAAACAACATATTATAAGGTGTGCACAAAGTACTAAAGAAATCTTAAAACACAGTGCACCTTTTAAACAGCTAGAGGAACAAAATAAAATGTAGAAGGATTTTGAGAGTTTTTGTTTACAATCCTCATTAGTAAGAGTCATGTAAACAAAATATTAACATTATGGGGACCAGATCTGTGAAGGACTCCTAAAGTATTAGTATGATACCCTTCATATGAAAAAAGGGCATTTTTACTAAATATTAAATCTCTCTCTCTCAAGTACAGACATCTAAAAGTGAAATAACACCTGCTGCTGCTTAACTGACTGTTTGTCAAAAAATACTTGATGCTTAAGCTCAAAGTCAAATTATAGGAGGGAAGAATGAAGATATGTTTATTTGATGAGTGCAATGTTATCCACCAAAGCAGCATATAAATGCACTCAGTAGTTCTGTGGTAGTATTTTGCTCCTCATAGACACAATCTGCAACATTAGAGCACAAATAGCAGATCAGATCGCAGAGGACAGAGAGAAGGACCTTCTGTGATAGTGTGACAATCATTGAAATAACAGAAGAAAAAAAATGACCTTGACCAATCGCCTAAGATGACATGGAGCCTCAGACATGAGTGACTTCTAGATCATTCACTACAGCTGAGATTCAAACCTTCAGTAGTCAGAGTTTATTTCCATTCGCAGTGGCGCTTTAAACCTGCGGGGGGGGGGGCTTGTTATGCTGTGTTACTAAACATAATCCAGCCAAAGATGTTTTTCTATTTGTTTTCTATTCATTTACTCTTCTCTACTGCTACAGTTTGTAATCTTTATTATCACTATGCACAGCAGTAAGTTTGTGATCCCTGACCAGATTAAATATAAAAAACACTGACTGCATTATTTTGAGAGTATTTTTCATGCCTTCCCAAGAAAAATGTGATCCACGTTTTGAAAAAAGAATTTAAATGTAAAGGTACCGTTATACTGAAATTACAAAGATAATTCAGTTGAATTTGAATTCATGTAAGTTTGATCAGATGATATGTTTATATTATATATATGTTTTGATTATAATCTCGTCCGCAGAGTCTGATAAACAGAGTCTGATTTCTAACCAACCCACTGATGATGTCAACTACCAAGTGAGCTGATTTATTATTTATTTCTTAACTATCTTGCCTAAAGCTGATCTCTGTTTTCCTAAATTCTTCCCTTTATCATTTCAGCCACTGGTACACAAGAAAGGGGGGAGATCTGAATATGATGTAATCAACAAAAAGTAGCAAGGAGGTCCATGCTGACCCCCAAAATGCAAACTAACTTCTACTGGAGGAAACTTCTGGTCCTGCTCCCTGAGTCTTAATCAGTTCAAAAAGTTCAATGTGTACGACTTATTCTGTCCTCTGTTCTTATGTAACTTGCTGTTTATACCACTGTCATCAGAAAATAACTGATATTACTTATCTATAAACTCTCCGTCTTTGAAGCTACAGCTGTTTTGTGGGATTTGGTCTAAGAGCTGTTGTAGAACATATAGCAGCATTTTGATATTTCTTATAGCTAATGTTATCATGCACATGAGGTTTTTGTTGATTATATTTTGAAAGTAAAACTTGAATATTATATTAATGTTTCTTTTTTTGGACCTTAAAATAATGTTAAAATAATGACAAATTAGATGTATTAATATTGTATTTTTTAAGACATTGATATTTTTTTCATTAGACTAGAGGGGATAGGTAAAAATAGGTATATTTGCTTTTCTTCTTATATCATATATATTTTACCTACAACCATTTGTTTTACAGTACAACCACAAAATGATGAAATAAATTGAACTTTGTAAAAGATAGACCAACTTAAAGTTGTCTGTTATTATAGAGTAGAAGCTACCTAATTGCAATATGTGATTGTAATATGAATTTATTATTGTTCTCCTAAGTTAATTGTTTTAAGAACAGCCTTTTGCTGATGCTTGCCTAAGGGGGTGTGACTCAGAAAACTTTGCATTCACCTGGCCATGATGTTGCACCACCATTTTTCACTTTGGGTACAGTGTCTTTTTAAAAAAGAAAATATATATATGCGTCCTGTTCAGCCTTCAGAATCGAAAAAAAAAGAGATTTTTAAAAGGGAAAAGTTACTAGAGTGGAGACAGAAATATAAAGAGAATAAGATAACACTGTAGAAGTGGACCTGCAGAAAGAGAAACACAAAGAGAAAAAGAAAAGACACTGTTAAACAACAAATACATATAAGTCCAATGAATTCGGAGCTATCAGAGGTGGATAATAACTAGTTTAATTTATCCAGTTCTATTAACTTTAATAACTTTTAAAAAGAAAATACTGTTAGGGGTAGTTTACATTACTGTACTTCTGTACTTTTACTTTAGTAACATTCTTGTAAGAGCATAACTACTCTTACTTTAGTACCCTGACCACCACGAGTAACTTCAGCTATTGTTTTTTTTTAAATGAAACTACATTTTTTTCCGTCTGTGTCCTGTTTTACCAATTTGGCTTTGGGAATTGATGTCCTGGAGCCAGGTAATAGCCTAACATAGTTGCTTTTGCAAGTAGACCATTATGGTTGTTGCCATAAGGTTCCACTTGGTAATTATGTATGAAGCTTTATTATATGGCTTAGGGAATAAAAGTCTTATCTAACAGACATGGAGTTATAGGGTAATGTGAGAAAGGGAGAGGGGATGGGAATTAAGGGGAGAGAGAAAGAGAAATAGCAGGGAGAAAGAGAGAAAGGAAAAAGAGGAAGAAGAAAAGCAGCCAAAGACACGGCCTACAGAGCCCAGGGCCGCCTTAAAGGCCCCCAGATCCCCCGATATCCAAAGGAAACCCAGACTACATGGACACAGGGAGGGCAGATATAGGGACAGCCGCGACCACCCGAGAAGGGCAGATGAGAACCCTGGAGCCCGACTCCAGAGACTGCGGTTCTGAAGCTCCACGGGGCCGCAGCAGCAGGTCCATGGGCTCCGCAGGTGGCCTGTCACGCCCAAGGTAGACCCTGGTGAGACACTACTGACCACTACTGAATAACTTGAGCTATTCGGAAATCAGGTGAAAATACAGGTTAAAGGTTTGTGGTGGGAGGTAGAGGACTAGTTGGTACCCTGTACATTTTTCCCCACTCAGGCTGATTCATGATAAAACCACAAGGCAAGTAACTTGATGCCACCCATGTGATATTTTAATCAGCCTTTTTGTTTGTTCAGAATGACTAAGATTTTTTCAGTATATATATTTTTTTCTTTCCTTTCAGGAGGGGGTTCATGACAGAACTCCTCAATGGCTAAGTTAGCATGAGCCTGTAGTATATATAAGTATTTGGACTAAAATGAACAAGGCTCACTTCTGAACAGGGTTGCCAACTGTCTTTGAAAAGAAGCAAGGATCCCATATTTAGAATAAAAGTATGTGTCAAAATTCATCCTGGTTTATACTTGAATTCTGTACTGTATTTTTGTACAGTTTACCATTTTTTATTCATAATTGTTCAATATTTTGTTTTATAACTTTTTTATTCTACATAAATTAAGTTATGGTGCACCTTCAACTATTCCAGATTTTAAAAGTATGATAACCACTTATTAAGGTTGATAAAGTTTATTTTGTCTCCAAATTACTAATTGCATAGCCGTTACAGAACGTTATTTCTCGTTTACTCCAGTTAAGTGGTGGTTCTCTCCGCTTCCGCCATCTTCTCCACTTGAGATACTGAGGCTCCTCCTCCCTGCTCTTAACATTTCCTCACTTTGAGTTTTCTTGAAGCCTGAGGTCCCTGGTAAAATAACTTTAACTATAATTAAAATTTAAGGGGTTCTACAATGTTTTTTGTTGTTGTTGACTTTATTAAGAGCTGTTTTTTTTGTCTAAGGAATCTCTGCAGCTATCTTAGAGTTTCCACAGACCCAGTCCCCAATTCTCTGCAATAACAAATTCTGTACTTACACGGCCTGTCAGTGTAAGTTGGTAAGCTATGACTTGGTCGCATTACAGTTATGCCAATTTTCATTTTCACGTGTTACATTGAAGAAAACTGCGGCCTGTATTTCTGTTTTTTGTTTCCCACCTGTCTAAACCTTTCCACAGCTTTCTTCCTGACCTCTCTGCTGTGTTCCTTGATCTCCATAATACTGGTTGTTTATTCATTTCCTTTAACAAACCCCCAAGGTCTTCACAAAACTGCTGGATTTATTCAAAGATCAACTTGTAGGCAAGTGGACTTCTCACAGAAGGAAATAAGGCTGGGTATCAGACTAAAGGCAGCAGATTAAAGTAGATCCCTTGCTTTTCAGATATTTATTTATGAGGTCAGGGTAACCAGAGGGGCAGTGAGGGAAGACTGCATCATCCCCCGGAGAAAAACAGCCTTTGGTCAGGCTG
>JAUZNJ010030819.1:0-14567 GCA_034780135.1 Jordanella pulchra
ATGCTGAAATGTGCTATATAAATAAAATTTGATTTGATTTGATTTGATAAATGCACAATATTTAACAGCATTATGTTTGTGTACTCTGGATTTACATGTGTGGTGTACACTAGCCACCTTTTATAAAATGCTGCATTAAAACAAAAAAACAAGTCCACTTGGGGTTATGCACATAGTGTTGCTGAATAAGCAGTGCCTGTGTTTATCTCCCACCATAGATGGCTGGTGTAGTTGGCACAGTAAATGTTTTGTTTTTCATAGCATTGATTGTAGTAACATCCATGTTTAGGGTTCTTCTTTAGCATTGCTTTCCTAGTACAGTGCAAAAGCAACATTATCAAGTTCAGAGGTGGGTAGTAACTAGTTATATTTACTCAGTTGCATTTAGTTGAGTTACATTTTAAACAGTAACATTTGGAAAAAGTAGTTGAGTAACATGCTTGCAAAGTGTCGCTACTCCTACTTGAGTAAAATCTGACTGCTCTGTCCTCAGTGAGTAATTTAAACTATTCCAAGATCAGATGAGCATGCAGTAAATAGTAGATATTATCAGTGCAAAGTTATTTAAACTGTCCTAAAATATATATTATTCTAACTGTAAAATTTGTTTTCTAAGTTTTACGGGGGAAAAAGATTATTTTGTAAAAGTATTTCTTCCACATTAATTTATATTCTTAATATTTATTTGTCTTCTGTATGCATTTGAGTCTTTAAAATACCAGATTTCTCACAGAAAGTCTGTCTGCATTTTTTCTAAACATTAAATCAGATGACATTATCCAACAAGTCCTCAGTAATCAAGCTGTCTTTTTATCAAATACTTTTTTACTTTTAATTGAGTAAAAACATGTTGAATGAAAACTCTTACTTGAGTACAATTTTTGGGGTACTATACCCACCTCTGACCAAGTTATAACATAATGTATTAGAGCATTAAGCATTACAAAGTCCTGTAATATGTAAATTAACAACACAAACTAGTTACCTGGATATCATCTGGTCTTTTTCTGATTGGTTGCGACAGTTTTCTAGATGGTGAGTCACCTCTGATTGAAAATGTGAGGGAGGAAGATATGAAGAGAATTAATGATGGATCAAAGAAAACAAAACATCTGAGAACCTGAGATCATGGTTACATACGATGAACTGTCTTTTCTAGTTCTTATTTTGAGCACCAGGACTGTGATTGTAATGCCCATCAGGACTCCAGCAGCCAGTAATAAGGCAATTACACTGATGACATCTCCTGTTGCGATCTGAGGAAGAGGCTTTTCTGCAAGAACAGCAAAAATAAAAATTAAAATGTTGATTAATCACACTATCTTAGTTCTATTTTTATTCCTATAATGAAAAATAATCAAACTAATCATTTAAAAGTTTTAAATTAGATAAATCAGCTGGCTGTTGTTTTGATGATTAGAATATCGAATATAGAAATCACTGGGTGCAAAATGAACACACACACCCTTTTTTCCTCTAATGCAGCAAGATGGGCTACAGCTCTTGCTAATGGTTCTGGAGAACTTGCAGATTGGCGCTTCAAGATAAGACTTAAGTTGACATACATTGGTTCAGAAAAGTATTAAAATTGGATTTGGCTGGTCAGAGGAAATTTCGAGTGGGGTCAGATAAGCCATCTAGTACCATTTGCTTTGGGGGAAGGGCAGAGTCGTATTGACCGCCAACCATGATGCCAAGAGTAATGTATAACTCAACAGCACTGGCTTCATTCATTGTTTCTCCTCTGTGGTCTAAAAATTATTAACTTACCAGATCATTAGATGCATCTGTCTGTCTTCGACTTTTAGAGGCGGGCTACTCATGGGCCTCACATATTCGATCTGATACCATTTTTTGGCACATGGCCTTGGATGGCACAGGGTCTTTGTAAAGAGTCTATCACTTGTGTACTAATTGCAGTCACAGATGTCACTGAGTTCTCTCATTTAGTGTCCACTTTGCCAATTGACCCTAAGTTGGTCTTAGGCAACAGATTGGCCCACTGGGTTCACTAAGCAATGTGACATATTTTCACCAAATAAGGAGTCACTTTGCAGTACCAAAAGCACGGAGCCTCAAACAAACCAAAATGGTAACCTTCAAACTCCTGAAAGGGTTCTTCTCTCAGTTTTCCACTTTCCTGCCAACAAATTTCTAATCCTTTTCAAGACTTAAAGTCATGCTACCTTACCTAAAATGCTGACTTCAACAGATGCAGAACTAGTCCCGATGCTGTTGGTTGCATCACACACATATGTTCCTTGGACGTCATATGTGACAGGCCCCTTAAACAAGAGGAGATTATCTCGGATTTCGATGTTGCTTGGCATGGAGCTGTTAATCCTGCAGAGTTTACAATAAAAAAAGTAAATTAAGTGTGACAGCAAGTCCTTCTTGTCAATCCACATTTAGTTTCAATATACAGCAGCATTTAAAAGGGCTACTCAATCAGTTATGTTATTTCTGATATGGTAAATTAAGTAATGGAATGAACTGTTTAGATTTCTTATGTTGAAAATAAATAACACTGTTTCTTGTGGATGGAGCTTTGACAATTCAGTTTAGGCAACTAGACGTGGAGTTTTCTGGTAGACGTTTCGCCTTTCATCCAACAAGTTTCTTTAGTTCTAACTGATGCTTAGGAACACTGAGATAAATATACAGTGGGTGCAACAAAAGAATTAGGGGAGGAGAAAAAAGCTCAGATCGCTACTGGATTGGCCCATAGTGAGCACCGGGGGGGGTGTTGACGGTCATTAGTGGGTTCTGATGGGTCGTTTACTCCCTCGCAGAGTAGTTTCAGTCACCTATCCCTTTAGCAAATGAGTCAGGTGAGAGCAGGAGGAAGGTGAGTTTTCAGGGTGCTTTGTAGGTAGAACATAATGAAGACTAGAAAAGCACTTGGGGAGCACAGACCTCCACCAAGCAGCTCGTTGGTTTGTCTGTCTGTTTTCAAAATAACTCGAAAAGTGTCGGGCGGTTTTTAAGTTTTCTAAGTTATTTTGAAAACAAACAAACAGACAAACAAACGCCGATGAAAACATAACCTCCTCGGCGGAGGTAATAACTTTTTATCCTGACAGAAGAACTATCCTATTTAGTTAAACTGCTTGAAAAAAAAAACATGAGCCTTAACAGGCAGGTATTCTTAGGGTTTATGACAAAAACTGAGCTAATCGTTATTAAAATTTGTTATTAATTAGTGGCTTAGATTAACTTTAATTAGAAGTGGATAAAAGCTGAGTGTTTCTATGAACATGGTTTATATCAGAGATTTTAGTTGTAGGACAGAATATCCTCATACTTGATTTTTGGCTGATATCAGACCAGTTTCCATTATCAGCATAGGAAGGGAACATTCCTACTAGTTTCCCTGTTTTTAGAAGAATGTATCCAAAACTAAGAGACCTACTCACAGTCTCCACTGGTAAAGAGAAACGGCTGGATTGGCATCAGCTTGGCAGCTCAACTGGACATTTTCCCTGTTTAGATACCAGTTTCCGTCAAACCCTTCAATTATAACATCAGGCTCATCTGAGGTAAAACAAACAGTAAATCATATTTTTAGCCTAATGCAAACTGAAATCTCTATAAATTTGTTTATCCAAATGACTTACACTGGATATCAAGAGTGACGCTGTCGGTGTAGACCTCTTCGTTGTAAGTGGTGACGCAAGTCAGCGTCTCCCTGTGGGTTTCCTTGCTGGGCACTAAAATGTAGTCGCTCTGAACAGTGAAGGTCCCGTCTGAGTTTATGTACTCTCGGGTGCTCACTTCTCCAGGTACTCTGGTCTCCCACCTGCTCTTGTCAAACAAGATTCAATGCCACACCAAAAAAAAACAATTATAATGTGGAAAGCTAACAAATTTTAAAACAGAAGCACATGTGACAGAACTGTAAGTTTCAACTTTATCTATTAAGATGAATATATAAAGAGAAGAGAAGGACCATTAGGGGGGTCGTTAGGGACGTTTTTACTTTAGTTTTTATTGATTAACTTTCTTACTATTTAAATAAAGAATGTGATTGCATTTATACTCAACCAATACCCCTGAATCAAAGAAGTTGTTAAACCTGGTGTCTTGCATGAGAAGGTCCTGGGTTACAGATCAGATGGACTTTTGCATGGTTTGTATGTCCTCCCCTTGCCCATATGGGTTCATTCCACATTCTTGGGTTCATTCATAAAGTCCAAGACCATGCACAGTAGGTTAAGTGAGTCCTGCTCAGTTATCTTTGCTTGTGATTAGAAAAGTGTGCGCATGGTTGTTTGTTCTTTATGTTTCGGCTCTAAGTTATGATGGACTGTCCAGAATTTACACTGTCTTTTCCTAAAGACCCTTTTGTCTAATTCTCATACTCAGTCCTACTCTGCTGTATTAATGACCAGATTATGAGGGCAGCAGCGTCAGCTCTCTCCTTATGACAGCAGTCCAGCACAGCATCCGTATTACAGCAGGAGCCATGCTGATCCATCTGTTGATCTCCTGTTCCACTCTCCCCTCATTTGTGTACGGGACAATAGGAAGGAAGACACTTGAACTCATTTACATTAGGCAGGAACTTCACATTGACCTAACCCTGACCTTTGTCACCAATCCTGTTCATAACTTGTAGACATGACATCTATCTAATTTGGGGACCAGTGGATTTTATCTCTGATTCTTGGGCTGACACGTTTCTGCTGGTACCCTCCAGCTAACACCTCCATCATGTGCTGGGGCAGTTTGTAGCTTTCCAATCGCCGTTTTAACTTTAATGCTTTGAAATCTAAAGATGTTCAGAGCGTATGAATACTTTGGTGAAACACTATACCAGGCTTCCTCAAATATGGCTCTTTAGGTCCATTGTCCTGCACATTTTAGATGCATCTCTGCTTCCACACCTGAATACCATCTTTAAATTATCTCCTCAGTATGCGGCCAAGTGCTATAGAGTCCTGCTAATGACCTGATTATTTGACTCAGGTGTGTTGAAACAGAGACATATCTAAAAGGTGCAGGACACCGGCCCTCGAGGACCATAATTAAGGAAGCCTGCGCTATACATTTTAAAAAATAAAAGATTTACTTTAACATAAATACATAAATGCGGACAAACCTGATAATGCCAGGTGGCTTTCCATTGGCAGAGATGCAGGTGGCCACCGGAGTTTTTAGATTTGATGAACGAGCCACCAAGGTCGGTGTGGACAAACTCATCTGAGTTGTTGGCCGGACTGAAGGCAAATAAAAGTATATGAGTACATATTACCATTCATTAGTACATTAAATTATATATTTTCACCCAGTCAAAGATATATAACAACCTATTGAATAAACAAAGGTTGCATAACCACATTTTCTCACTTAGTAACTGTTTGCACTCAAATAATCTGTGAAGCAACCAAATGCAGTGTTTTACCCATAAAATCAATTAAGGGTTTGACACTTAAAACACTAAAAGGCAATCATGGTCAAGTTTAACAAACACTTTCTTACCGTAGACAGTGAGGTTTACAGTGTTCTCTCGGTTTCCTGCGGGGAACGTAGTATATTCACAGATGTAGGTGGCTTCATCAGAGAGACGTAGCGAAGAAAAGCTGATGGTCGTGTCCTCCAGTGTTGGAGTTCGCCGTCTAACTGCAGCGTTCTTGAAGGTGACGCGGTCCCTGTAAGGAGGAGCCACAGACACGCCAAGGGAGGGATTCGCAATTGCCACATTCTGCTTGGAGCCGTTCACCAGTTTCTGCCATGTTACCTTTAGAGAAGAGGCAAAGAAAGAAAACAACCTTATAAGATCAGTGTAGAGTTTTTTGTTTTCCTCAAAGGTATTTTGACTGAGTGCTTTTAGGCTGCGTCTCTTTCCAGGATTGGGCCATTGACAAATCTCCTGCTGCCACCAATCTCCAAGAAACTAAGAAGGACTTTTGGCTCAGTGCTTTTGTGTTTTGCTATCTATTACCTGAATGGATTGATTAAACTATGCTTACATGAACAGTGTATACTGTATTTAATTTTCTGCATATAAAAAGTACATCTATATCAGGGGTTTTAGCAGCACCTGTGTAGAACAGAGGCATTAGTGAAAACTTGCTCTAACTATAAATTAACTCTGTTTTTGTTTCTCTTTAAAGGACAAAAGGATGGAGAAATGTAAACATTAACACTCACGTTTTTCGTAAAACATACTTCTGTAAAGTTGTAACTTTTTAACTACTCAGTGATTTTGTTTCAGTGAATCTGGACTAAGTGTACATGCATTTCACAGATAAATTTAACTCAACTTGACAGTGGGCTATTATTGCTGAAGACTACTTCAAAATATACATTTTTAAACCTGAACATTTGAAAGTCAAAAACATCAAAACCTAACCTTTATGCAGTGCTTTAGCATTGGTTTTAATTTTGTGCAAATTATCAGCAAAGCTTTTAGCTTTAGACTCATTCACTGCCAAATAGCTGACCCTAGTTTGTTATGGTGTAAGATAAACATTTGCTTACAAAGCCTTGCACTGATTAAGCACTCATGCATGTATTCCCAAGTTATTAGGAATGCCCAGAATTAAAACCAGTTCAAGCATAATTTTATAATCATACTTGCATTTCATGTTTTTTTAAGCTTGGCAAAAATAAAAAAATAATTCATGCATTACTAAAAAAAATGATAAAACAGGAAGGCTTTGCTGACTTTAGAAATTAGAAATGGAAATATGTAAATCTTAAGATTAATTTTTTAGAAACATAAGGGTAAAAATATCATTTTTAGAAGATTTCCAGTATTTGAATAGTATAATTTCAAAAAGATAATTAATTAAAGTTATGAGGAAATGGAAACAACTTGTTACAAAAGTGTAAAAAATAAACATTTTAATTGTGCAAGGGTGTGATTACCAACAATTCCTGTGTTAACAAAAAAAGAATTAAATAACTACTTAAACTAAAATATTTCTATCCTTATAATTTTAATGATGTAAAAATTCTAAATGCTTGCATGTGGTTGTATGTGTTATACTGATGGGACTTCAAAGGTAAAATATGTATTAATTTCTTCAGTTATTAGTTATGCATTTCATTTCCATCTGTATAAACTGGTACAATCCAACATTGTCGGTGTTTACCTGGGAAATTTTGACTGGTGGGTTACTGTTGATGAACTGGCAGCGAAGATCCACCTTTGAGCCAACATATCCGGACTTCCCATCCTCCATTTCCACCCTCTGTCCGTTTACTTCAACAAATAAAAAGCCAAAAATAAAAAAAGAGATATTAAATTTTACAATATTTAAAAAATAACAAACTAGAACATAAGGTAAGCATGATTTTACTATAATCTGTTGACAGTACAGCATGCTCGACATGTGAGCTAAGCTGTAAAAGGTGATGCATGCTGGCAGAGGCGCAGGTAAAGTGCGGCCGAAGATTGAGGATTAGCTGAAGGTATAAATAACCAGGATTTGTTTAGTTACTCCTTCTACTGACTTACTGATCTCCTTTAACAAATCCACAGCCAAACCACACCCACTTGCTGTACTGAAAGTATAAAGATGTCATGTTTGTTTACTTGTGCTTGTCAGAATAGTGAATAAAGCTTATTGCTTTTTGGGGGGTCCTAATGGATGGAATTTCCACTCATTATGATTAAAGGTTGAAGTTAAACTGCTTAATTGGCACAATGAACAAAACACCCTGAAAAATGTATTGCTCTTGTTCTCATATATTATTATACAAATACACATACATATACACACATAAAAACTTCATTTGACATAATAAAACCAAATTATTTTTAGATTTTCCCATAGATCTCCCTTTCCTTGCTAAATAAAAAACCTGACCTGTACTCTATTTAGCGATTTTAATCTGATCCGCACCAACATTTAATAGGTTTGTCCTGGGTAATTGTTCTGCTGTCTGCTGTGAACAAACTCCAAACGTCCTTTTTTTAATATGTTTCCATATGTAGTTTTTAGATCGTCTAATTAACATGTATACAGGGAATTATTTACGTCTGCAATATAATCTATGATAATAACACAAAGCAGATGAAGATTAATTTAAATATTCCCACTACTCTCTGTGTTTGTTTAACAAAATGTGTCCCCGGTTTTACAGCTAATGTGTAAAGTATTTTTTTTATGAGCTAAGTCAGCAAAAAGTTTGGTTGATTTTGTTCATTTAGAGAAAATGTGTGACCCGAACAGCTCAAATCTGTAGTTATTTGATATCTTTAAAGGATATAAAAAAAACAGATTTTAAAAAATTGATAAATAAGTTGAACTCAAATGATTTGAGGAAACTGATTTCCTTAAACCCTTCAAATTTCTTAACTTAAACTAGTAAGTTGAACAGAAAAAAATCAATGAAGTACTTCTTATCTTATACTTTTGTTCTGTTAACTGAACTGAAGACTAATAACTTTCCTACATCCACCTGCATTTTTCCATTTATATATCAATTATAAATAGATGCTACTTATAAGCACGAGCCTTATGTGGAATTATAACTTTACAATTTTTTTTGTATTATATTATCAATCAGCACAGAAGTTATTTCAATAATCAGTGCTGCAGCTGTTGATTGTTCACTCTCAATATACGATCATGTAACAACATTAAATAGCCCTCATTAAATCTAACAGCAACCTCACTCTTGGTTTCACAATGCTTGTCACACCTACTGTAAACTTATAAGCCAATGGGATCTTATTGTCAAAATCTGCATAAATATGGAAGTTGTAGTTGCTCATTAAGTTATCGAAGTTATGCTTAATTAATACACAAATAATTCAGACCAATCCATACAGTTACATTAAATGTATGAAAACAAGAACATGTTACACTACCTCAACACATTATGAGAGTTTTAACAAAATAATATATTTTAAGTACTCAGTTCAATTAATGACTTCTAAATTCTGAATCTTCATCAGTATCCATGATTCCAGTCGGAAGTTTACATGCAGCCATCATGAGCATGAATTTCATATTTGAGTGGTTTTAATAGTATTTTTAAACCTTTTGTTTTGCTGTTGGAATGAGTCAGAAAAACTGCATTATTTTCCTTTTAAACATAAAACCATAGGGATTAGAAATTGACTTTTGCAATCATTGAGTAATTTATTTTAATTAAATGTCTTCTTCGGCCATGCAATATACCATGTAAAAGCATTTTTCTTAGGGAATTTAAAAATAAAATAATTCATAGGGCCTTTAATGTTAGTAATTAAAATGAATAGTATCCTGCCTGCGACACTGGCGATGGAAATATATTATGCATAGGAAGGTGAAGAGATAACATAATTAAAGAACACCTAAACCTTCTTTGAACCACTGCACTATTGTAAGGTAGGTTCCCTCAAAAAATGTGTTCCTCCTCCAAATTCGCAGAGCCTCTTATGCACAGAGAGCGCAGCCTTTTTATACTTTCTTTTTTTTACTTTTCGCTTTAACAGACATTTACCTCATTACCTGCATTCTGGACAAAATGACAAGCACATTAATCTAGATCTATAAAAATCTAACCTTAACTTCATCCCTTTATTTTAGATTAGCAAATTTATTTATTTCTATCTCTAGCCCCACAGGCAGGTTGGTGTCAAAAATATACAACTAAATACACAAATAAAAAATGAAAAGCAGAGGGTGTATTTAGAAAGTGCACAAAATGTGATTTGACCTAAAAAAATTACAAATCTAGATATAATCACTCTGACATGTCCTATGTGTCACTGACTGTATTTTCTAAAACAAATGACCAATGGATGTTTCTGAATTGTTTTCCTGGAATCGGATGCACAAAAAGAAAATGAGCTGTACCAAAAGCAGTTCTTCTAAATGTCATTTCACAGTTACACATAAAACATGCTATTTGTTTGTTTACAGTAATTCTTTAATCAATAAATTAAGATTTATAGTTCAAGTGGAGGAGGAACACAACCTTAATACACACCCAGAAAAAAAGGTACCCAGTTGTACCTTTAAGGGTCCAAGGTACCTCCAACTTTGGGTACTTATCAGTAGCCTTATAGATTGTACCTCATATGTTTACAATTGTACCTTTAGTGACAATCATGTACCCTTTTAGTAAGTAAAAAATATACACATAAAAAAAAGGAAGTTCTAGTCATGCCTGTGCCTATCTCGGGCAGTTAACGGACGTAAGGTGGGGTACACCCAGGAAAGGATGCCAGTCTCTCACAGGGCAACACATTGACACATAAAGATGTACCACCATGCACCCACACTCACACCAAGGACAATTGAGAGATACCAATTAACCTAACAGTCATGTGTTTGGACTATGGGAGGTTGCTTAACCAGCAGGCATCAAAATAAATCAGAAAAGAAGAAAAATGTTTTGCAAGTTAACACAAACTTATTACATAATTATTTCCCCATTTATTGAAAAATGAAATTGTTAAAGCACATTTTTACCTGAAATAGATGAAAAAATATTATCTGTATTAACAATAATTTTCTAAAATTAATATTATGTACTAATTTTAGCCTTAAATGAAGTATAATTTATTAGCTGAAAGCAAATAAATACTGTGATGAAAAGAGGAAAAGCTTACCTTTGTGTCTCATCATTTTTTATAATGTGTTTCACTTAGTAAATCAAATAGTGGATATAAATGTGTAATATTCCTATTGACTGAATCTGACTGTTGTATAACCAGCCTCTGAAGACTTAAGTCCAGTCATTAACATCATGACCAACATCATAGTATTATTTGATATCATCATAATAGAATATAGTCATTAGTTATTTATAAGAATGTACTGATGTTGAATTAAATGTATTGTGCTTTTGTGCATGGTATTGAGAAGACAAGCAATGGCACTGGGAGCAGTAGATTATAGGATTTAGGATATTAAAATGCATCTGCATCAAAAAATGTGCAGTCCATCTGCTGCTCTGCATATGGAGAATCACAGACTTGTATTCCATAGTCTGAGATTGAGCACAACTAAGAGGAGTTCCCAGCTTATCAACAGTCCAAGTAAACTAGTTCTTTTTATGCTCTAATTCAGTGCTGCCATATTGGAAAAAATGCATCTTTACACGCAACACATATTGATAAGTTAAGAAATTTGTCTAAAAAGTTCGAAGATGAGACCATTGCATTGTACAAATGAAGAAAAGGATCAAAAAAGTATAACAACCCTAAATATTCTTAAGCCTCTTTCCCACTGAAATTAGTGGGTTTTTCAAATGCCGAATAACCCGCTAACAATCAACACTTGGCTCCCTTCCCATTGGCAAAAAAAGCTGGGTCTAACCCCCTGCCAGCAAGCTGCATGGCCTCTGTCCCCCCACCACTGTGTGATTGGTGACTCAATCTGGGTTATCATTGATGATGTCATCGGTGGGACAGAAACCAGGAAAGTAAACAATGCAGAGCATCATGGAAGGGGGCCAGGGTATGCTAAATGTACTTTATTGTTTGGCTCTTTTGTCCATCCAAATCCCTCCTACCAGGGCTGTCATGTGTCAGTTGTTTTGGCTTATTATATCAGACACGACAGGCATGTTGTGACGTACTTTAATTGCACTCAGTGTATGGAAAGCCAAGTCGCTCAAAATCATGTAACTTCTGACACCTAGAAGTCTCAGAAGTCCCATGAACATGTGACTGACATGTTTTTTGTGTGTTGCGTGTTGTCAAAATGTTGTCTCCCCTTTTGAGATCACGTTGAGAGCACCTTAACAACACATCAATGACGCATCAACGATGCATCAGCTACGCGTTGACAACACGTCAAATACACATCAACTACACGATGATTTTATGTGGTTATGAGCCATTCAGACAGTTGTCCAGTTGTGAGTGTGTGTGTTTTTTTACTCCACGCAGAGGGCGCTGATTCTGCTGGTGAGCTGTATCATGTTCACTTCCATTTTTGACTGCTGACTTGTGTTCTGAGATGCTGCTCAGACTGTCTTCGTCTGAGGTAACTTCTGATTCGGAGAGACTGCATCCATCCCACTTCGGACAATGCAGCTCTTCTTTCTAGAAATCTGGCCAAATTTAAAAGTCCTCTAAAACCTTGATAGCCCAGGGTGCAGACCAGGAAGCAGAGTTGTAGTTTAACACAACTCTCTGCAGGTTCTCTGCTGTTACCCACTCTTTACTCTATCCAGACAGTGTCTCAACCATGACCAAAATCAAATCAATTTGAAAAGTATCCTAGAGGAGTAAACCATAATAATCTAACTAAAATGACTCCAATCAGGGAAAAAGATAAACCAATTAAATGAGGTTTTATTTAATATAAGGTATCTCTCTTCAAAAGGTCTGCGCACTTTAAAGCACAATGCTAAGAAACTTGAGAGAAAATGGCTCTCTATAAGCCTACAGGAATCCTACCTAGTCTAGAAAACAGTTTACCTTTGTATAAAATGACCTTTAGTTAAGCAAGAGCAGCATATTTTTCCTCACTGGGTGAGTTCCTCATTAATAGAGAAGAATAAGAATAATCCTAGATTTCTTTTTAATACAGTGGCCAAACTCGCCCAGACCCATAGCTCTGTTGAGCGTCCATTCCCCTGCTCTTAGTAGTAATGATTTTATGGGATTCTTTATAAATAAGATTCAGTCTGTTAAAAATAAGATTATTGCTACCCCTCTACATATAATTTGTTTATCTCAGGAGGATAACGCAGCATCAGAGGTAACTGTAGAACCTGAACCGGGTTTAGACTATTTTGATCCAGTTGGACTGTAAAAGATCTATCCCTGTTACAGGGATATGTTTCTCAGGGTTTTAGGGTAGCTGTACTTTAAGCTTTACTGAAGAAACCGTCACTTGACCCTGATAACTTGGTCAATTTTAGACCAATTTCTAATCATCCATTGTTATCTAAAATTCTTGGGACAAAGTTACTAAACAACTGTGTGACCACCTAATGACCAACTAATGTACTTCTTGGAGAGTTTCAGTCAAGTTTTACAGTTTATCATAGCACTGAAACAGCTCTGGTGAAAGTTACTTATGATATTCTCATGGCCTCAGATAATGAACTTGTATCTGTACTTGTCTGTTAGATCTCAGTGCTGCATTTGACACAGTTGATTATAATATTCTTTTGGAAAGGTTTGAGCATTTTATGGGAAATGGAGGAACTGCAGTAGGTGGCTTTAAATCTGATTCTCTGACAGATTTCAGTTTGTTCATGTCAATGATAAATCCTCCTTAATTCTCCAGGGTTACCTGTGGAGTACCACAAGGATCAGTGCTAGGTCCAATTCTCTTTAATATATTTATGCTCCCAGTTGGTAGAATTATTAGACAGAATGGGATTAATTTCCACTGTTATGCTGATGATACTTAGCTATATCTGTCTATATATCCTGACCAAACTAACCCATTACATAGACAACAGGCATGTCTTAAAGGCAAAAAACTGGATTTCTCTCAGCTTTCTGCTTCTGAATGCTGAAAATTCAGAAGTTAATGTCTTTGGACCAGAGTCTTTGAAAAATAAACTGATTAGTCAGTGACTTCATTTGGATGGGATTAAATTCATCTCGGATAACAAAGTAAAATATCTCGGTGTTATTTTTGATAAGGAACTGTCATTTAAATCCAAAATGAAAGAGGTTTCTAGAATTTCCTTCTTTCATCTCCGCAATGTTGCAAAAATTAGAAATATCTTGTCCAGGGGAGGCACTAAGAAAATAGTCCGTGCATCTGTTACTTCAAGGCTGGACTATTATAATGCTTTACAATCAGGAAGTCCAAAAACTGTAGTTAAAAGCCTTCAGCTGATCCAAAATGCTGCAGCCAGAGTTCTGATGAAAATTAAAAACAGAGATTATATTTCTTTTATCTCAGCTTCTCTTCAATGGCTTCCTGTTAAATCTAGAATAGAATTTAAAATCCCCCTTCTAAACAATAAAGCATTAAATAACCAAGCTCCATCTTAAATCAGATTGTTCCTTTTTTTCCTAGCAGAGCACTTCGCTCTCAATCTGCAGGTTTACTAGAGGTTTCTAGAATTTCTAACATAGAATGGGAGGCAAATCTTTTAGTTCTCAGGTTCTTCTCCTGTGGAACCAACTACAGTTTTAGTCTATGAGGCAGACACTCTGTCTACTTTTAAGGCTAGGGCTTATGACTTTCCTTTTTGATAAAGCTTATATGTAGAGTAGCTCAGGTTGTCCTGAGCTATTTCTCTTTTTTTTTTTGAGCTTTTTACGGCACTAACCACTGCGCCACCTGCAGACCCGTCCTGAGCTATTTCTATAGTTATGCTGCTATAGCTTTAGCCTTCCGGAGGATATAGGGACCAGTTTTCACCATTCTATCTGCTTTATTCTATCTCTATTCTCCCATTCTGCAGTATTAGTTAGTTCGGCCTCTAACTTTATGCTCTCTTGCTTTCCTCATCATTGTAGCTTCATCTGGTCTGTTCCTGTTTGGCTGTGGCGCTGTCCTGGAGAGAAATGTCGGCTGGGCTGCTTCTATCAGCACCTTTGTTTGTAGACGTTGGAGCCTGCCTTGTTATTCAGTGTAGTCCTTTTTCTCTTACTCTCAATAACTGGATGTGCTCTCTTTCATCCTCGGACATGGGAGCTGGCT
>JAUZNJ010030820.1:0-11472 GCA_034780135.1 Jordanella pulchra
AGGAAAGGAGCCTGATAGCTGAAAGATCTGCCCCCCATTCTACTTTTAGAAATTCTAGGAACCACTAGTAAACCTGGGTTATATAAACCCACCTGTGTCTTCTGTTCTTCGTCGGGTCCTTGTCTGCGATTGTCTAAGTTGTCTGAGTTATCTGAGTTTGTTCTGTGCTCGCTGCCTCTCGAATGTCCAGTTGCTACCGGTGTTAAACCCTGGGATTCAGTTTAAGCCATGCTGCCTGGACTGAGGATTTGCTGTTTTGCTGTACATTTTGGATTTTCCTTCATTAAAACCTCATTTTCACCACATCCTGGTTCCTGCCTCTGCCTCACCACCTCCACCACAACCGCTTCCTGATAGAATCTGTCTGAAATCAACTGAAAAAGGAACTAAAAAAGGAAGATTTGACTGAAAAATGAAGTACATCTTTGATAAACGTATTCACCTGCATCAATTTTGTGTCCAGATTTACTATCAAAGGTTTGATATAGAAAAAGTTACTCCTCCCATTAAAGAACTGGTCATTATAAAGGGAGCAGAAACGTGATGGATTAATTAAAAACATCCATCCATGGATGGACGGATGGACTATGGGTTTAAGGCGGGGTACACCCCGGACATGACCCCAGTCTGTCGCAGTAATTAAAAACTTTATTTACAATAAGTTTATTGATTGGCTGATTTGTTGTTTTTTTGTTAGTGCAAACATGTGTTTCGTTTCTCTATCTTTATCCACTTCTTACTCATTTTGGTTTGATCAATATCCGGTCATTTCTTTTTATATGATCCCTGAGTGTTTGCCCTCACAAAGATGGCTGCCAGGACACCCGAACGAGCACCTCCTGCTCGTGTAGGAGAGGAAGTATTATCTAATGTCTACGTGATCAACTTATTCTTTGGATTTAAAGTCTAATGTGTTCATATTTCCCCCTTTGCTCTCATTTAATTTACCAAACGTAACTTTTCTTTTGTTTTGTTTTTTATCTCCGTTCTGTTGTGTTGGTCTGATCAGCCAGTGTTTATAAAACCTTGTGTGTCGGTGGCTTGTTAGTTGGTTTGTTCACTTTTCTGCCAGAATTCTGTTTCTTTTGACTCTTTGTTTTTTTAAATCTAACGTTTGGGTTCAAATAAGATCCATTTTTTTAATAACATCTGTGACTCCTCCTGTCTTCTGACTCCGCCCCTCACAGAGGTCTTCATCCAGAAGCGCAGCGGATTTATTGTTTAATAGACTAACTCCTACAGTAAAGACATTAAAACTAACGTAATATCTCCAAATGCAGAAAAAGCATTAAAAGCATTAGGTGGAAGTTCTGATCTGCATCTTCACATAAATTTAGTTTCTAAACCATTCAGCCCCCATCCAGTCAGCTGAGAGCAAATGCACTGAACCCTGCAGCCTAAACGGTCTGAAAGGCCCATAATGCTACTCAGCTAAGAGCACAGAGGCGCCGCCCTGTGATTGGCTGAGTTACTGGCTACGTTATCCAGTAATTAAACTGAACCTACCTTGATGATCCTTCCATCTGTGGAGGTTTGAACATCTCTTTCTCCTCCAGCCATAACTGACTGAACTCATCAGCCAGGCTGATGTCAGCAGCTCATTAGGGAAACTAAAGAAGCATCTTTGATGAAGTTCAGCCGTAAACCGCAGCACATTATTAGACAAACATGAACACCTTCCAGTGAGGTGATCAGACAGACCAGAGAAGCTGTGTTACTCATGCAGCTATGGGCCAGGCTCAGGACAGCAAACAACACAACCTGCTTGTTGAAAACTTGGAGCCAAAGTGGAGCAGCATGAAATGAAACACAAACACAGAAAATCCCCAGTTATTTTCCACCTCTATTCTCAGCGACTGTAAAGCGTTTCATGTCCCACTCATCCAGATGGTAGGGATGATAATTGGTGCTCCAAACTTAATGAAGGCTTTCTGCGCTGGTTAATTCACTGGTGCATGTGTGGGCTTTGCTGTGTGTTTTCTGCAGCCCGTGTAAAAGCAGAGCTATAGGAAGGGATATGGCTCTGAGTGCTTTCCTGGCAGCAATTTGGAGCAGTGCAGGGAGATATTTTTAAGAGTAATGCATCCTCCACCAAATGTGCATCAGTCATTCCAGCACTCTGATAGCTTTAATACACCTCTCATTCACAAGAGGGCTCATTAACTCAATTTCCAAGGAGACCATTTGAGTGAATAAAGTACATTAGTATCAAAAACTGCAATGAAAACATCACATCTATCTTTGTCTGCTTGTCGTTCCTCCGAAATTGCAATCGGATAAACACCAATGCAAAGGAAAGAACAAAGAAAGCACGTGGGACGATGGATCATCATTCTGAAACACCCTGCATGAGCCAGATAAACAAATCTCCCGCTTTTCAAAGCACCGTCTGGGTTACTACGATTACTATTATCTATTATCATGACTGCTAGACGGATGCAGTGGGAGACAGTCTGATCCTTCAGAAGGAAACCTGACCAGATCTGGACTCCTACAAATGTCTCTAGCTATCTGAAAAATGTTAAAGTGCTGTTTTGATTCATGGTTACATTCTGTGACCTTTCAGAAACCCAATTATGAGAACATAAAGATGAAATCTCCTGATAGATTTATGGATTTTTACAACATTCTGATGGATGTCTCACCATCCAGCTGGAAAAACTACAGAGAAGGTAAATGTACGACCATATATACCTAAAACCACCCGTAAGAGGATGGACCCAAATTTCAAACCTAAACGCCTGCAAGGATTGGTTTTACAACCAGAGCAATAAACTATGATGATTTGATTAAAGTGTCATGCTGCCCAGAGGTCAAAGGTGATTTAAACTCATTTAGAACAGTTGGAATGTGATCAAACTGATTCAAAATAAAATAAAATAAAACAGGATTTTTTTTAAATTAAACGATATTTTGATAAATAATTTTCCTGATCAGAAACAAAAAAACATTTAGATAATTGATTCTTAACCTGTGGTTGTTCCTGAGAGAATAGCACTTGGTAGGAACCCTCGGTTTAGCTTTGTTAGCTAGGTTTGTTCCTTAAGACCGACGTTCAGACAAGAGAAAATTAATTTAAAGGACTATTTAGTCGAATTTTATGTATCAAATGAAATTAAATATAAAGAAACACATAAACATTAACATCATGTAAGTGTTTAAACCCTTATTGAAATAAACTTATAAGCAAAAGTGCGAAACATGTTAGCATCTGTAGCATTTAGCATGCTGTTGCTATTAGCTTCTGTTGGTTTGCTTTCAGAACACAGTAAAACACATAAAATGATCAGAAAATCATCTAAAACCTCAATTATTTAGCCAGAGACACTTTCCCTGTCTATGGACAGACTTGATCACCTCTATTGATCTCGGTTCTGAGGGTTAATGAGGAGTTTCCATTGGCTTAAATCTGCTCGTGACTTTATAGGCTAGCCTATTAAAGAACTGGGTCGGTACTTATGAAAGTACTGAACCCTAGTTCTGTACATCGATTTGATGTAAACTATCACTAATATTATACATGCTTCTAAAGGGGTTCTGTAAAACCACAACTTTAGGGTTATGTTTGTTAAAAATTCAAAATCAAGCAGTGATTAGCAGCGGAAATCTTTTATAACTTTTTTTCACTCTTCATTTGCTATTTCAGCTGTTTTTAAATGACAGACTCGCCATGTTTCCATCTACTTATCAGCGTTTCCATCTACTGCTTGAGAGCAGATGAACCAGGCCATGCAAAGCACCATTTCATCAGAAGTTGATTTTAAACATGGCTGTAACAGGTAAGAGCTCGAGGTTTGCTCGCATCAGAGCAAAGAGGTTTCCAGGAAGTGCTGTCATGTCCGCTTATACTGGAGAACTTTGAGACTATTTGGCATCAAAGAAAACATCTGTTTGGATGTTTGAAATATCAGAAAACTTTCAGCATCTCCTGTTTAGGATACGAACTGATTTTGTGAAAGCCAATAACCACCATCAATGTTTGAGCAAAGTTGACTTATTTTGAATTTTTGCCATTTCCATCAACATTTTCTAACTAAAAGGCACATTAGAAACAATGATGAAGACACGGCTCCTGCCGCACCTTGTTTCTCCTTCAGTCTGCTCTACTCTGCCTCTTACCCTAAAACAGCAACATTATGAACAGGAAGAAACACAGAGAGGAGAGAAACAGAAACATGACAGCAGGCCTCCATCCATCCATCTGCTGTCAGCGATGTCTTTCAGTCCGGCTCTGCTTCTTTGCTGGTTTACAGCTGCTTCATTCATCTCTCTGGGTCTTCTTTTGCCCTCGCATGTATCAGAACCCCCCCCCCTCCCAACACACACACAGTGTATTTGTTTTGTTTAAAGTGAGAACAGCCCAGCTCGTGAGGATGGATGCATCTGTTTATCAGAACCCGTCCAACAGAGACAGACAGACGCTGATGCTGATGTTGTCACTATGAGGCAAATTCAGCCTGGAGTTTTATTCTCTTTTTGTTTTGTTTTTTCTCCTTTGTTTAGACTAACGCACCAAAACAAATTTTGCTTTGTATTAAAGTGAATGTTTCTGTCAGATCAGCCGTGGGGCCTGTGCGCCATCGCATTTCTAAAGATCCTGTAAATAAGGAAATGTTATGAAAAATGTGGGCTTGATATCAGTGGAGATACGCTCAGACCCCTATGAGCCTGGAAAGAATAGAATAAACAGACATATAGCTGGATGATCAAAGATTAAAACTGTCCATTTCATCAGCGTGAACTCTCCAGGTTTCATCCGCTCTACTGTTTAATTTGTAATCCAGTTAGCTGCAGTTGTTGTTGTCTGTCTGAGGAACACTTTCATCATGTAGGAGATTCACTCCATGTCGGTGCTAAAATAACATGCTCTTTGCTAAAGAACATTACTAATAAATGGGACAAAGTCTAATGTTTGTAACGACATCTGGAAACAGCTGCTGGTAGCATTGGTAGCATATCAGACTAACTTATGCACTGCTTGGTACCCATGGAGGTAAATGGTCAGCAGAAGTACTGTATTAGTTGATGTCAAGAAAATCAATGAGTTTCTTTGGTTGGTTTGTTTAGTCCTTAGTTATAAGGATGCTGCAGGGCTATGAGGCAAGACAAAAACAAAGAGACAAGACAGGGTCTGCAGGAGACAGTAGATCAATATCATGAAACAGAAGGAGGAATTTTTAAATTCTAATCAGACGTGTTTAAACTTTCATTTATAAATGGAAAAAAATAAGATTCGTTTGAAACTGAGCCTAAAAAACACTTTGAAACAACTGCCAAGAAAATTGCTCAGACCAAAAGATACAGAAAATGATTTAAACTGATTTAAAGAATGCCCTAAATTAGCAGCACAGCTTTTCCATTGGCGTCCGTCGGTAGGTGGATGACAGGTTTCAACAACGCTCCGCAGAATGTACAGGAAGAAAAGTGCAAGACACAAAACTCATTCAGAAAGAAACTGGGAAGTTAAAAGACTCTTTATTATTAATATTTTTATTGGCCCTTATGTGAACAATTTTAAAAATCACTCAAGGGTAACTGGCCAATGGGTATATCATTATGGCAGAAGGCAAAGGTAACAACAGGTAAAGAACAGTAAAAAAGTAATAAAATACCTCAGTAACAATAGTTTTGCTTTTATAGGTTTACATAAAATGTGTGGATTTCTGATTTTTGGGGCAGATTTTGAAACATTCTGAGGTCAATAAGGTGTTTTTCTCCAGTTATTGGTGAAGAGATTTATCATCAAACATTGATGCTCCTATTAAATCCCAGTGACACGAAAGAATCACCCAAATGACCTTTAACCATTATTCATCCACATCTTGAAGCCACGTCTTCCCTCTTTAAGGTTTGAGGTTAAGAATTTGGCTGAAAGTTCTGTTAGAGATTTTGGACAATGTTTTCACACCCCATTTTTAATTTCCTAACTTTATTCTATTCTATTCTATTCAATAGAAACCTCCAAGGTTTTGTAATTACTTATTAGCTGCCCTGGCCCTGTATTCCTGTCTATGTGCAGCTCCTCTGGGCAGATGTTCAGTTTACTGTTTTATTACTTTGGTGCAAAACAAATCCCAGACATGACACCAAAACAGGACAATAAATACAATAACATGACATTATTAGTTGAAGTGGACATGTTCACAGAACAAAGAGCACACTGTAAAGAAACTTAGAGTTACCAATGTCTATTTTCCCATTTCAGGATTAATTAGGTTCTGCTGAACTGATGTGAGTTCAGCTGAATTTACCTTTTAATGAAAAGAGTCTGTAAAAATAAAACCTCGAGGGAGATTTAAGAAGCTGTCAAAGCACAATAATGGAAAACGCCAAAGAAATTTCCATTAAAAATAAAACATGCAGAAGAACAAAAATGTTAGGTTCTCTGCTGCTTCTGAGTGTGTGGCTGTGATGATTGATTTCCCGGCTGATTGGATGCAGGTTCCCTGAGGCAGATGACAGGCGGTTACCGGTCGTCAAGTGGTAACAAGCCTTTGTGCTGCTTCAGAGTTCTGTTTCAGTCCAATCCTGTCCTTTACTTCTTGTCTTGTCCTCCAGAGTTCCTGATTCTCTGGTTTTCCCCAGGATGTTTTCACGTTGAGTCCTGTCTCCTGGTCATGTCTGCCTGATGCCGTGTCATTGCAGGATTGCTCCCCCTGCCCTCACCTATTAGTCCCAGTGGATCTAGTCAAGCCCAAACCAGTTCAACTCAAAGTTGCAGACCTGTGCTCCCCCCTCTGAGTCCAAATACCTGCAACCTTAAAGGAACTGTTTTATCTCAGATTTCAAGATCATTCCCTGCCCCACACTTACGGATGGCCATCTCCCTTCAGATCCTCCAGGCCTGAGACCAGCTCCAGTGTTGCCTCTGTTTATAAACCTTTCAGAAAACTTTTCTAGATGTACCTGTGGTTCTGATCTTCATAAGAGTCATTAGCCGAGAACATGTCAAGAAATGGAAGACAGCTGGGCTGAAACAAAGGTCAATGCTAGTGACTGCACTATAATGGACCAAAAACCTTTGGGGGGAAAAAATCGCCAGTTTCACGTTGTTTTGCTCGCCTGACATTTTGCCAGATTATACCTGCCGAGCAACAGTGATTCATTCGGTGGTCGAATCTGCTGGCTGTTGGTTTCACCATAATAGGGGGGGCCTGGATTTTACTGAGCAAGTCCTGTTGCTTTATTTACTTTGGAGAACTGAACAAACCTGCCGGGGTCCCTGGGTCCAGCAGATCCTCCCCTTTCCGTTAAGCTAAGATGGTGAGATGATGTTCTGGAGCTAGGACAGAAGCAGCAGGGAAATCAGAGTAAGAAACTCAGCAGAGAGAGAACGAGAAGGGAACAAGTATGCAGCTGGCCAGTTTTTGTGTGGAACCAAGGGAGGACAATGAACTTTCCTTCCAGGCCTGATTTAAAATGGCTTTTTTAAAAGCCACGTACAGACCTTTGAAGGAGACTCCCTATTTAATCCTATGTCATCCTTATTTTCTCCATCTTCCTTTTGATTGAAAAAGATTGTCTACACAGTGCACTTCACCCTGTCACAGTCATATTTACTCCCTGATTGGTTTTCATAGTGCAGATATACACAAAAGTTCAGCTTCCTCAACCCTTGCAAATTTGCTTTGCATACGTCTTAGTTACAGTGGTGCCACTGCTTTGCTGTATTCACCAAAATTATACCTTTCACTGTCACCTTGCAACACTCCAACGCAGCCCTCTACCTCAGGATAACTTGTAAATTGTTTTGTCAGGGTGCAAAATTTGTCTTTTGCATAAACGCATCCTAATGTTACATTTACACACGTTGCCTCCCAACTTCACCCCCATTTAACCCTTGATAATCTTAATTCTTGTCTGGTTTCCGCATGCACAGAAACTCCTCCTTTAAAAATGACACATGATCTTCTGATGGCAGCTGACTCAGGTCTTGTTCTCCATTCTCAGTGTGGCCTACGACGCAATTTCTCACTCCACCCTACTGTTTCCTTTTCTACCTCTCTGGCCGTATTGAGCTGATCCAAATAAAGTCCTTTGCCTCTGAGCTCTGATCCTTACTTTGTTCCAACTGCTGTGCCTCAGGGCTCTGTCATTGGCTCTCTACTTTTATCATCCACCTTTTGTGACTTGGTAACATCTTTTGTCAATTTAATATTCATTTTCATTGTTATGCAGATGACAGCCAACTCCATTTTACTGGTAAGCATAAACTCCAAACCCCCTCCTGTCTCCATCACCTCCTACTTTGCAGAAATTAAAGCCTGGTTTTCCTTCTAACATCTTTTAACTGAATTGTAAGAAACAGAGATCCTCCAGGTAGGAACCAAACAGGTTTTATCCAAGACTGAGACCGACCGTTTCTCTCTTCCAATTGACAGTTCCAGTTCTCCCTATCCTCAGGTCAAGAGTCTTGGTGTCCTCCTTGGTAACAATCCCTGCACCTCCCACATTGTCTATAACATGACCCATTCTGCCTATTATCGTCTTTGTCCCTCTTTTTCCCTGCGCTCTGCCTCTGTTCTTGTCCACAGCCTCGTCACGTCCCTCATCGTTTACTGCAACTTTCTTTTTTTGACTTCCCAGTATCTCTCTATAAGTTTCCGTTGATACAGAATTCAGTGGCTTTTCGTTTTAATTTAATTACCCAAACCCCCTCAAATCCAGCAAATCACCCCATTACTACAGGAGCTTCACTGGCTTCCTTCCAGCCTCACATTTCAGCTCTTCTTTAGTTCTGGAACAAAGCAAGAGGTCTTCCACATCACTGGAACCGTCTCCTGGGTCAGACTAAGGTTGAAGAGGTGCTGTAGGATCCCAAAGAGCTGCTCTGCACAGACCTTCAGGACTCTGGGGCTGAAACCATCAGGAGCTGGTGACTTATTACGATTCAGTCCCTCCAGTAGCCTCATTAACCTGATTTCTAGAGACAGGTGAAAGGCAGTGCCATCGTCACCATGGGGAGCAGAACTTTCTCCCGCTCTGTTTCCAAACTCTGGAATTCACTCCCTAATGATATTTACAGTACTAATGCTTTACCTCTGTTTAAATCAAGTCCAAAAAATGCATCACTTTAAGACTGATTTTCTCTACTAATTGCCCTGGGCTGTTTTTGATATTGAGTATGTTGATTGTTTTTTGTACAGAGACCTTGGGTATTTTGAAAACTTCTTGAAATTAAAGGTTTTGTTATTATTCACACCATAGGCCAACAGCTCAAATTTTTCACTTGGTTTGCCTGTCGTTGCTCGCTTGACATTTCACCTCCCTCGTGCAAACATCTGTCGTGGGAAAGGCACTGGAATTTTGCCCAGCTTGCTTTGCCAGATCATCAAGTAGGAGATACAGTTCCTCATTGGTTAGTGGGACGTGATTATGTGAAAAGACCACATTCTTGAACTCCAAAGTGAACTCCAATTTGAGCTATTCACATTGCTGGAAACATGTCCTAAGGATTGACCACTGTTAATTTGATCCTGAACATGTCAATCACTTTGTTTGTGTTCGGTGTGAACAACACGTGAACAATCAGACAAAAGAAATGAAATTTACGTCAAAGTAGAAGTACCATAAATACACAGAAGAAAACTTGGTTCAATTGGACAGAGGAGCAGCCATGTGTACTGAGCAGTGGGACAATCACTGATCTCTCTAACACTGTGAGGAGCAGAGAGCTACATGCAGAAAGATCTGGTTTGAAGCCACGACTTCTTAGCTATAAGGCAACAAACGACTGGGCCACCTTGCAGCCATATATGTGTCCTGTTGGCAGAGGCTGCTGCCACCGGGACGCTGTGCTGCCTTTGAAAATACTTGGTTCTGCTCAGTCGTCCCATTAGAGCAGAATTTAGATGGGAGGAGAAAATCAATGTGGCTGACTGACAGATGGACAAAAAGTATTTTGCTCTCTCTTGTTTGTTTTTTTTCCTTCCAAACTTGTAGAGATGCTCTGTCATTTCTGTTTTGTTATGAAGTCAGAGACCATCTTGGTTCTTGTGACAGATGGGTTAGTGAGTTTCTGCACCAACCTTCTAAAACAGGATGCTGGCATCTTTCTGCAGGAGACATGGTTTCAGTTTGTTCCTGAGGATCACGTTTTCACCTCTGTTTTCTGTTTGCATGTTTATTCCCAAGTTCCTCTGTCAGTATGAGTCCCAGGTTATCAGTCTGGAAAAACCTACTCAGGTATTTTATTCCATACATTTGAAGAAAATCTCATATTTAACCTGAGGTGAGTGTGAAGACATGAAATGACAAATTTCCACACAGAGCAACATTAGTTAGAAGCCTTGCTCCCTGCATTACAGCAAAAATCTGGTTCTGGACTCCCTACCTCACACACTGTGCATCAATCTGAGGCTCGGCCTGATCCATCTCTCTCGTGGTTTTCCTCTTCCTTATGCCTTATATCTTCATCCGGCTCCATCTGCCCATTTCACAAAGACGTCAATCCTGACAACCCAAATCCCTCACCATGTGTCTGAAGCCATCTTGCGTTCTCCTACCTGTCCAACGCGCAGAGCAGGCATCCATCTTTCCATCTGCGACTGTTCTGACAGTGTAGATGTACATTTTGATGAAGTATCCCGAGGAATAACTGAGCTGTCACTGTAGTTTCTTATTTCAGGGAGCCGTGTCTAATCTGCTGAGGCCTTGTTTAACATGTCCTCTTGTGGCCATCGGCTCCTGTAATGCCGTGAGCACATGCAAACATTCAAGGATCCGACTTTCTTCTCTTCTTAGCTCCTCTTTTTTTATGTTATCAATGAGGTTACAAATGGTTAGAACAATATAAACTTGAAGTTTGAAATGCATATGGAGGATCGTACCTGTCCTTCTGAACTGCTACAAGCTCTGAAAGAAAACCTGTGCATTAAATTTAACAAGATGTTCATCAATCTGTTCATCAAATGAACATTTCTCAGCTATGTCTTCCCAGAGTTAATTATTACCCTCACTCCTTTAACAAATGATTACTTAAAAAAAGATCCAGGTGTTTATTAAAAGATTGTTTTATATAACCACAGCAGCTGTAACAGATTTATCTTTATGTCGGGACAGACAGCTGTGACAAATCATTTAAGAGAACATTAGATGCAGACAGATGGATTAAAAGATTAATGAATCTCAGAGAACAGAGGTAGCAGTAAAAGCTCTGTCAGTGTGGAGACTTGCTGGTTCTCTGAAATGATCCAGAAACCAGGACTGGTTCCAGAAACACACCTCTGTAGCTAAGGAGGAGCTTCCAGAGGAAGGCTGAGGCTAACATGCTAATTATTTATTAGCATTTTTTTTTTTTAAACTATTTGAACAAGGGCAAAAAAGCCTAAATTTAAACTATAAGCCTGACCAGATTAAATCACAACCTTTAATCTCTACAAATGGTTTACATCTACTGTCAGAGGTTGAGAAGCTAAATGCCTCCCAGAATCTCCTGTGATTATTCTCTACAGCTTTCTGAATCACATGCAG
>JAUZNJ010030821.1:0-14565 GCA_034780135.1 Jordanella pulchra
TAGTCGACATCGACTCGACTATTATCATGATGTAGTCGACCTTAAAAAATATGTAGTCGTTCAACCCCTACTTCACATTAATGGCAAGCAGTTTTTCTTTTATCTATATCCATTGTTTTACAACAAACAGACCTGGAGTATTTTTTATAAAAAAAAACTCAATTATAATCTAATTTTATTAAACTAAAATCCCAGTATGTTTACGTTTGTCATGGTAGGACAGAAAAGGCTTCTGCTGCATCTTAGCTGATTGGCATTTGCCGTTGCTATGGAGATCTGGCCCAAGATACCCCTCTCTGGTGCCGTTTGGTAACAATGAGCTTTGAAGGTTTACGCTTTACACTACAAGACATCAGTCCACATGCGGCCTGGTCACTTATTAAAGGGCTTGTGTCACGTCATGTTTGTAAACCGCAGCATCTGAAACTGATGGGTTATAAATCGGAAGTTTTTATTTCAAAGGGATTGTTAGGGGTCCAAATAATTGGTTGTAAAATAGCTTCTTAACTTAGAACAACAAGAAAAAACAGTTTTAGCTGATTTAATAACATAATAATATCTGTTTGGGTATGAATCTGTGAAACCAAATCAGATATGGAAGCACATTCATTCCCACTGTCAAAGAAAATCTACAAATCAGTTTGGACTCACAGCTCCCCAAATCCTGCTCTTCTTTCTCCCAGCTGCCCTCAGCCTCTGCCTGACTGCTCCACATACACTGGCTTGGCGGGCCGGATGCTCTGGGTAAACTGGATTAATACAGGAGATAAGAACCGGCAGACAAAAAAAAAAAGAACGATGGTTCCTGTTAGTGCTCTGCAAAGGGAGAATACTATCTATAAATAAATGGATCAGTGAAAAAGGCAGAAAAAGACGAACCTCTCCTTCTTTACCTTGTGCTTCGGACACCTCAGCGAGAAATTGTCTTCATTTAGAGAACAGTCTAAAGGAAGACACAAAGGAGAGCAGTAATTATTAGGAAACCCCTGCAGGGCAGCAGAGAACAACAGAGCGCGGCTCTGCCCCTCCTCACCTGCTTCAACAGCACACAGGTAGTGGTAGCGGAGCGTGCAGCCTTTACTGTAGCAGCCCAGCGTCGAGCCGACCATCTCACAGAACGAGCAGCTCTGATCAATGAAGAAAGACCAAAATAGAAAATACTTCTCCAAGACAAACAGTATTATATTGCCTACATTAGAACTAAAATCAATTCAATTTAATATAATAAAGTTTTGACTTTTCTCGGTCGTTTTATTAATATTCTAATATTCATGGTTTTATAACCAGTATGATCCAGGAGCCTCAATCAGCTCTATGGCTCTGGAGTTACTCTCGGTTAATCATTTTGGACCAAGCAGCTTTCTATATAGATGGTTTTTATTAAATATACAGACAAAGCATGAAAACGGAGCTTTTTCTTTTTCCTCAGACTACAAATTCCAGATTTTAGTTTGCATAAACATAGAACTGTCCATTTGAAAAAGGATGAATTCCTTCCCAAAAACGTTAGTGCTCATGAATTAAAACAAAAAAAGAAAAAACAAACAACAAAAAGATGCCCTACTTTCAAAACGAAACAAATTATAATAGGAGCAAATGCAAAAATGTCTCTTCAGGTTTTAAACGTCGCTCCCCCCCCCCCGCCGGTTTTTAATAACACAGAACTGTTACTGAAGCTCTTCCAGTGTCACCATCTTTATTTGCTTCCCCAAACCATTTTTTTTAATTACTGACATCAATGTCAGTATTTAAGGAATTTTTTTGTTCCACTTTTATAAACATGAAAGATACAGTTTTCTGTGGTTCAAAAATTTGTTAAACTGTCCCAGCCTTCTTTTGTTTTGTTTTTTTCTTTGAGGCTCTCTTACAGTAATTCAAAAAGTAAAACAAGGAAGAATAATGAATCAGACGAAACTGAGTTATAGTAACAATATCCTAATAAAATAGTTAAAATACTTATTGTTTTTTTTTACAAATTCAGTTTCTATATTTTACAATTTATTTAATATAAAACATTGTGAAGGAACCGTTTGGAAATGGTGAAAATAAACAAATCAAACTGATCCATTTACAAAAGAAAGCAGAACATATAAAGCAGTTACTCACTGCCTCTCTGGCGCCATCTAGTGCCTCCTGGAGGCCGTACAGTCTCCCGTTGACCAGGTACACTCCACTTGTCCACACTATACATCCTTCATGCACCCACAGCTCCTCTGGATCCATGGGCATCTGTGGCAGCTGTGCGAGTTGTGCCAAGGGTCCCAGGGAGTCCAAGGCGGGAGGAGGGGGCTGAAAGGGCAGGGAAGCCTTGCTGTTGGATGGCACCATCCTGGGGGAGTCCTCGCTGGACTTGTGTCGCCTTTTAAAGCGGGGGTGTGAGGTCAGCTTTCTGTGCTGAGGACGCTGCTGAGCGTCATCAGTCAGCTGCTGCGGATGCTTCTGAACCTGCTGCTGCTTGATGTCAAGATCTGGCTCCCTCTTCAGCTCGGGGATCGGACGCATATCGGGGATTTTATCCCAGGTTTTAACAGGGTGAGCGGTGCTGCTGAACTTTCCAGGCGTATGAGCCTTCATCTCCTCTGAAACAGGAAAGGCAGTTCTGTCTGCTGGGAAGGAGCTGAAGTCTTCGCTCTCGGAGGACGGCTTGTTGAACTGAGTGGGCTGTGTTTGTGTGGCTTGGAGCGTACTCAAAGCGTTCGTGTCTAAATTTGGTCCGGTTTTGTTTGGGCCCGTGGTGGCCTGACACTGTCTGATCTGGGGCTGGTTCTTGGGGAGCTTTGCGGCATATTCGGCTGGATAGTACGGCCCGTAGAGATCTCCCAGATGCTTGTAGTTTGCCCATTTCTGACAGAGGCAGCATAGCAGACGGCCGGAGTGACTGGTCTCTGTGATCACTGGCCCTGTTACAACGTAGCCGGATGAAGGAAGCGCTTTGCCTGACTGAATCGTGGTTTCCACCTCATCCGTCTCTCTCTTCTCCGACTCTCTGTCTCTCCGAGATAACTGGGAGGAAAGAGCTGAGGTCAGGAGTGAATCAATCCCACCAGCCCCTCCTTTCCCCCCTGACGCCCCGCGGTCTTTCATCTTGTCGTCCTCAGCGTTCACGATGGTGCACACTGCTCCAATCTCAGGTATTTTTTTCTCCACATGGATGTGAGGAATAAAGAGGTTTTTTCTGCTTGGATCGGTGCAACCTCTGCTTGTGCCAAAAGCCCCCGCTGCCCCTAAAGGCACATCCGGCTCACTTTTAGACAGCAGTGGCGGTGGGGCCGCCACCGGCGCTCTCCTTCTCCTCCTCTGCCGCCCCCTCACTTCCAGCCGCTCCCCATCGACTTTTGCACCCCTGCGTCTGCGGCGCACCTGCTTCACCTCGATCTCCGGCTGTGTGTCCTCGCTTTCAATGTCAGCTTTTACGTTCTGGGCCAGAACCGGAGGGGCTATCGGAGGAGTGACTGCATTTTCTGACAGAGCGGGTGCGCTGGGGGTTGACGTGTTACTGGGGGGCTGTGTTGCTGGTGGGGTGGAGGAAGGTGCTGGGGCTGGAGGAGTTGGAGTGGTTGGAGCCGGGGGAACACTTAGAGCTGTGCTCGGCGGTTGGACTTGAGCCTGAGCCTGGTTCTGGGGTTGCACCGGGGGTTGGGTTTGAGCCCGTTTCTGCTTATTGACGCTTCCGACAGGCCGGCCCTTCTTTTTGCCAGATGGGAAATAGCCCTTAGGCACAACGTTCTCTAAAGGTTTTGAGTCCGTCGGTGACAGACTGGACCTTCCAGAGGACATCTGATGTCTGTTTAGCATGTGGCCTTGGTGGGGCGGGGTGGTACCGTAGTAGTCGCTGCCAGGATAATCCTCAAATCCCATACCAGATTCCTGGAGTTTCTGTCGAAGGAGGTTAGCAGCAGACTGCTCACCCCTTCGTGTCTCCAGCTGCTGGTAAGTGTTTGTAAAATGCTGAATGTCTGACAGCGCAGAGGAAGAAGGAGGCGGGGAACCTTGGACCGGACGGGGGAGAGGTGGAGGAGGAGGCAAAGGGCCAAGCAAAGCAAAGTCCTCCTTGTCACCAGATCCAGATGCCACAGAAGCCCCTAATCCAAAGTCGAAATCTTGCTGCTTGGCTTGAGTCGTCTGGTGGGATTCACAAGGGAAGGACGGTGGGGGTAGAGGCCCAGTTTCATCGACTCCTCTAAATGGAATCATGTTATTTAATGAGTGACTTTCATCCATGTAACTATCTTCCCCTCCTGAAACCCTGGGGAAATGCAGCAAGTCTTGGTCCTGTGACTCATTAAATGTTGCTGTTTCTGAGTGCAAGAAACCAGGGTAATGATTTGACTCCTCATCAGTGGAGCCTGCTGGCTTTTTAACGTTTGGGGTGATTTTCTGCACTATTGCCTCCAGCTTTAAGCCTCGTCCTTTTCTGGCAGCCAGAACCTTAGTGTTACCACCTGATGGAGACAGCGGCTGTATGAAGGTGTTCTCCCCTGGCTGCGGGGAGGAGAGCCGAGGACATGGCACCTCAGAGTTGGATGAGTCATCCTCGTTGTGATGGCTGGGTTCTGACGGAGCTCCAGGGGAGTGATGAGAGTTTGCGGCGGCCCTCTGCTGAGGTGCGTCCTGGAGCAGTCTTTTGGCAGGAATGGGAGAGATAAAAGAACGCACCCTTCTTCTTAACATCAGGGGATTCGTGTCTCCGGAACCTCCGGCTTTAGTAAGACGCTGTGTCTGTGGCTGAGCGGTGTTTAATTCTGCAGGAGGCTTAGAGGAGATGGGTGGAGGAGGAGGGCAGGGGTGTTTGGCCTCCTCTGTAGCTCCCCTGGATGCTTCCAGTTTGGCAGTATTGTGAGTCATTTGCGTCTGAACGTGGCCGTGTGAGGCTGCAGGAGGCGGCGGCTGTGCTCTATAGAAGGCGTCTCCCTCCATCATCCGTGCGCCCTCTCTGCCCGCATGCGCCGACTCCCACATTTTCATTTCATAGTAAGGATTCGGATGATGCACCGACTGTGTTTTGCTTGTGTGTTCAACTTGCATGTCAGCCGGTGGGATTAACCGCTGTCTCTGCTCTGATTGGTTAACCTTGTGTCTCCCAGGAGAAGCTCCCTGCTGCATCATCATCTCCTTTGAAGGCCTGTTTATGGCCTTGACCCAGTCGCTCATGTCGTGAGGATGAGGGGGGCCACGTTGGTGAGGAAACATCTGAAGCTTACTGGTAGAATGAGGCTGTGGAGGTAAATGGTGGAAGGGATGGTGAGAGGGAAAATGCAGACTACTGCGTGACATCACATTGTCTTCCCTTGAGTCTCCGTATCTATATCCAGGAAATGCACCGCTGCTGCCGGATGATAGATCGACTCCATGGAGATATGAGTGATGCCTTGTTGGCGAGGACAAAGTGGTCATGGTCACAGGGTGGGAGGGCATGGGGTTTATATCTACAGCTCCTCGTCGGTAGGGCTCAGCACCTACTCCGCTCGCTAAATGTGAAGTTTTGGAATGATGCCCCACCTCGGATTCACTGCCATGATTCTCACTTTGCCGATTTCCAGAGTCTTTAGGAACGTTTTCCATTTTCACCACTTGTTTTTCTCCTCCTTCCTTTTTACAGAGATCACTGGACGCAGCCGGAGAGGAAAACGGCTGCTGGATCACAGAGGCCCCGCTCTGACTTTTCTCCCGTTCCCTTTCCCTTTCAGCCTCCCTTTCCAGCTCTGGTGTGCCACGCCGGTTCGGCGAAACGTCGCAGATTACGGATCGCCGTTCCGACGCAGCTAATGTGGGACCTGACGATTTCTGAGACTTGGTTTGAGAAGTTAGAGTTAACGGCTCTGGCTCTTGCAAAAGCAGCTCCTGTACGTTGGATAATGTTTTTCTCTGCGGCATAGAGAAGTCAGATAAGCTGGTGTGTTTAGCCGGAGGAAGCTGGGAATCAGCGGTTGGTGTTAAATGGCTCTGGGACACACCCATGTCAAGTTTTTCAGCATTTTGTAAAGTACTGATACTGGAGACTTCTGACTTTACCAAGGCCTTAGTGTCTGTGGTGAAATCAGAATCTCCTGCATGTTTCTGATTTGTGGGCTTTCCATGAGCAGAATAAGAGGAACCCTCAGGTGCTCCACTTAGTATCCGAGTGCCATCCGTCATGCCAAGTCTGCCTGCAAACTGCTGTGGGGATTGGTGACGTGCAGGGAACGTCTGCTCTGGTCTACCATAGCGTCTATCTAAATTGTAACCCTGCAGAACCTCTTGCAGGAGACTTGGAAACTGCTGCATCTGTGAGTTCTCCTCCTGAGCTTTAGGCCCTGCCCCCTGGCCCCTCTTCCCCATGGCCTCGGACACAGAACCAGACACATCTTTTGGAGTGTAACCAGTTTGTGAGTGCTGGTACCCAAAGTACCTAGGGTTTGTTTCCATTACTGAGCTGGCCCTGGCTCTGTTTTTCATGGATAAATCTGAGCCATATGTTGATTCTGGGTAGCTGTATTTATGCGAAGCAGGCTGTGGAGGATTGGGAGACCTCCCGCTGTTTGACCTTTGATGATGGGACGAATAAATGCTAAGATCTACGCTTTCCTCACCGTTATGACTGCTTGTCTCTTTCAAATAGGAGAGCGACATTTTCTCTTCCACACAGTTGTCTTGGGGATGCTTACTTTTGTCAGTATGACTTGAAACAATCACACCAACGCTGCTGACATTCTGCTGCTCCTCTGAAGCCTGTTTTTTTCCCTCCTTGTTACTGTGCGACTTAGATTCGGAGTGCAACATACTTTCCTTCTCCTGGCCATTTTTTGCACTGGCTCCTCCATCTTGTTGCATTTGGCAGCTGACCTTCTCCGTTTTCTCCGCTGCTGCTTCGCTTTCCTTTTTAATTTCTCCACCTCTGTGGTCACCGTGTGCCAAACCAGTTTCTGGGACACAATTCTGCGTGATGGCAGAAGGAATATTGGGGGAGGGGGATGAGGGAACAGGAGGTGCTGGATGTGAAGCTGGGCCACCCTCAGAGGACGGAGATGCTGCTGATGAAGGAATGGTACTTTCTTTTGTTTTAGTTTCTGTGACAGCTGCTTCTTTCGATTCGGCATCAGGGACAGACTTTTTAATATTAGATCCCTGTGCAGTCTGTGTTTGAGTTGGAGTACAGCCTGCTGCCTCAAACCCTGCTCTTGCACCGTCCACCTGCCTGGCTCTCCTGTGCTCCCCCTCTGACAGCCGCTCTTCTTGTTCTACTTTGGTCCCTGCCGGCGCTCCGCTGGGCATCCCAGCAGAGTCCTCCTCCACCCCCTCGCCAGTCCTGACGTCTCTCGGCGTACTGCTGCTTGAGGTGGCACTTAAATTGCGACTCCTGGGTTGTGACGGGGGCACACAGTGTGGGGTCTGCCCGCCGTCTCTCTTCTTGTGGGAGAACACGGTGTCGGTGAGGAGCATGTGCTGAACGGTGTTTGGCAAATTGGCTACTTGGGAGCTCAAGGCATTCAGACTATTCAGGCCGGCATCCTGCATTCTGTCGAGAGAGGAAGTGGAATAAACAGAGGAGCCTTCCTCTCGGGATCCCTGGTTGATTTTTCGACCCACTGGAGGTAGACTGCTCCCCCCGACCGTGCTTAGGCTGTGAGCTTTTTGGCTGCCACTGCTGCCGCAGCTACTGATGCTGCTGTTAGAGTTGGGTGTTGGACTTAACTGAGGAGCGGTCTGCAGTAAACGTCCGTGGCCATGGCCGCTACGAGCGCTGGACATAGATGGGCCGTGATTTGAGGCATTTCCAAGGGCCTCGGAGACCCCCATGAGGGGGGAAGGAGAGGAGCTACAACTGGGGGAATGAACTGCAGAGGCAGCTGGGGAGGGGTTGGATATCGGGCTGAAGTTTTGGTTCATGTGAGTTTGCTGCGCGTTAGAATGCATAGGGGATTTAGCTATTTCTTGGGAGGATGGCTGCGCTATACTCGGGTTTGAGGCTGGATGATGTTTAGCATAAACAGCACCAGGAGATGGACCCTGGTGAGGCATTTTCAGAGAAGCGTCATAGCCTACCCCTGAACTATGCTGAGAGTTTCTGTGCTGTAGTGCAGCTTGTTTGTGGAGCGAATGAGGCTGCGGGAGGTATCCAGAATAATTTGAAGCCGGGTAACCCTGCTGAACACTCTCCACTGGTCCCACATTATTAGCAGTGCCTGTACTGGAAACTGAATTGGAGCTAGCAGGGACACTTTGGGAACTGTTCGCTTTAGGATCAAAGCTGGTGTTTGCAGCTCCGTCCAGATATCTGTGCGGAGGTGGGCTGTACATTCCAGACGACCCTGTGGATGCACCCCCCTGTGGAGAGTAATGAGGGTACTGTGGGGTCATCCTATGCCCAGAGTGTTGGTAGCTTCTTTGCTGCTGTGCATGGTGGACAGGAGGAAAGCTCTGTCCATGCTGGCGCTGTTGCATTTGAGACCCTGGAACCGACTGCATCACGGGGTTCTGATTCATACTGTACTGATGAGAAGGAGAGAAGGCTCCGGCAGTACCCACTGAACCGGCAGCAGAACCGTAATCCACCGGGTAAGGGGACATCAGGCCTGAAGACGTGACGGGACTGGATCCAGGATGTCTATACTGGTGAGGTATATGTCCATCAATACTGGGGTAACCGAAACCTCCTCCGTAACCCATACCTCCCCTCCTGTGTCTGTCTTTTCCACACATTGAAAAATAATAATCCATAGCCTCTTTCCTGTAGGGGTTGTTGTTGTTGCCTGTGTGGAGGTTACCCTGTGTTGGCGGCGGCTCCAGAGCTCCTCTGTTTCTGGTGCCGTACGCGAGCATGTGGCTGGATTGACTCGGGTGGTGGTGTCCTCTGTGAATGCTCTGCTGCTGCATCCCCACATAATCTTCCGTCATCCTCGGAGAGATCTGGGGCTCTACCGGCTGAGGGGGGTATGGCTGTCCGCCCATGCTCCTCCCACTGAATCCAGGAGGGATTGTGGGAGGAGCAGGGCTGTTGGGGAAATTCTGCATTTTTCTCCCCCCCCCCCAACGTCAGTTAAAAATAAAAAAAAATATCTCAGTGTCTATAACAGGCACTCATTTGGCCTGTAGATGCATTTGGTCTATTATTCAGTACTTTCTTTTATTATGACTATGTTCAGACTCCTCTTGGTGTTTCTCCAGCGTCTTCAGCATTCACCTTTGCTCCTCTTCGTCAACAGTTCAACGGCAACAGTTTTCCAAAAACAGGGGTAATCCATGTATTCCAATTCAGATTCCATCATTCCCAGTTGGTGTTTTTAGTAAATCCATTCACAGATGATACTTGTGCTCCCATCAGCTGCTGGTCTGTGGAGACAGAGAGACAAGTCAAAGGAATTAAGAACCATTTATCAATATTCTGTGATTTACAACTACAAATATTTTGCTGTGCATTACAAAAAAAAGTAATACTTTGATCAGTTTTAGAGTTTCACTAATCAACGCTTTCCTGACTGATACAAGCTCCCTTTATCAGGATCTGATCATTTTTATTTTGCACTATTCAGCAATAAAACAGGGGGGAAAAAACATGTAACCATTTTTTTTTTTGGACTAATTCGACAGCTATTGCAGAAATTAAATCATTTTTATCCTGTTTTATCCCATTAAGACTTTCAATCCAGACCTAAATCTGACTTTTATTACTTATAAATGCCCATCATACCATATGATTGATTCCTTTATAACTGCCCTAAAAATTGTGAGTTTTAAGTTTTGGGGGAGCAGTTGGTAATGGGGTTCTGTAATTTATCCAACAATCACTCAATATTAAATAACCCAATCACATTGTTCGCCCTATGTGTTGTTGAACATCCATAAGCATTAATAATGCAGTTATAACAGATTATTTTTTCCCCATGGAGCTAAAACTTAATATGAACAAACTTCATAATCCTAATCATATTTTAATATGCATGGTGAGAACATTGCATCTGTTCTCGTATTAACAATACATGCTCTATTTGTCCCCTGTGGCCGATTACAAACAGATTTATAGAAGAAAACAACAACAGTTATGGGGATGTAATTTAGTTAACAGTAACGCATCAACCCCACCTCCCTTTTTATTATGTGAACAAATAACCGTGTTAATATTCACATGCGTTACACACACATAACATGGAGAAATGAAAAACAAACAAAACAAACACTAAGTTGTTTTGAGAGGCGGCTGGAGGCAGGCCTGGTCCAACTTCAGTGGGGTCAGTGTCTTTATTTGCCACTTGTGACAGAAGCCCCTTATCTGTTTTAAATGCATTATAAAACAGTTAATAGTCCCAAAACAGCTGTGTGTGGAGTCTTAAAACAAAAGGCAACACAATGACAGGTTTGCTGTGAAATGTGAGGCATGTGGAGAAACAGGGTCAGGAAAGCCTGCAAACCCAAGCAATGCCACCTGATCAATCAAACACACGCTGCAACTTTAACTGGTTTGTGTCGAATATATGAAGAGATTTTTAGGGAGCAAATCGGGAGAACAGCTTTTTGGGAATATTCATCTATAACATCCATTTATCATGGAAAAAAACATCCCTAGGTTTTTAAACCTTAGTTTTTAGAGTTCCTAATTTTTTGGATCTGTTAGGAAAAATATTTTTAACATGTTAGTTGGAATTTATGGGAGAATAAGAAAAAGACACTTTAGATAGATACATGCCTGGATGGATTGATAGGCCGACAGATGGACGAATGAATGGATTTTTTTTTATTGATGGTTGACAAGATTTGACTATCATCTATTTTGCAGTTAATGGTTAAGTTGCAGATGAATGACACACTAATAGGAAGCTTAAACCAAAAGAATGGATGACGGAGGTTTTCTTATTCTCCATTAAAAAAGTGAATGGATGATAAACAAAGTGAAGGGTAAGTGAAAGGAGGATTTCAAAATAATGGATGAAAAAAAAGGATAGATAAATGATCAACATATAGATGCACTGATAATTAACAAATGAGAGGACGGATGATCAATTCCCCCCAAATAAATGGAAAAGTTAATGGTATGAACATACAATATGTTCATTCATTAAGGAAATAGAAAACAGAACAAAACAGAACATAACATAAGAGTCTAAAAATAAAAGTATTTCCTCCTAACCCAGACTAAATAATACTTAAATCACAATTAAATAATACATTTTCAAGACTGTGTAGGAAGCCCAAACATCTCATTGTATGCTACCAGGCAGCAGCATTTACAACCCACAAACAGTGCAGCAATAATAAAACTGGCTGTCTCAGAGCAGCCTGTCAGCCAGTCAATCACCAGCAGAGCTGCCTAATTGATGCAAGCAGACGCAGTGTTATTGCAGAGAACGGGCCAGCGTTAACTCTGGTTTGTTTGTATGGTTCGTCATATTGCCATCAATGCCACATTGGGGGGCTTTATCGCTGCAGATATAGCAGCTATGTATCAGCCAGCAGCAATGAATACGCATTACAATTAGCTCAGAAGAGCTGCTGCCTCTTTTAGCCTTGTCAGGTTAGCCCTAGCTAAAGCACATCAGATATCTTCCAATTAAATATGCGAGCTAGCCACGTAAACTGGGAGCTAGCTAAAACGGAACCACTTGATAGCATATTTGAGTCAGGAGGTTTGTATTTGTTACATTATTAAAAAGGAATTTGTACGTAAACGTGTAGTTAATGCTGGCTAAAAAGGAGCAGCTACTGAGGAGAGGTGATTAGGTGCAGATGTTACTCCCTCGGAAATTGCCAAAGCCTCTCAGTAAATGGGTTAGCTAGCAGCAGAAATAACGTCTCCTACCAGGAGACCTGCCATGACTACTGCATTACAAAAGCTGCCGTTACGTAGTCTGATTTTTTTCTTCCTAAATAAACACAGCAAACCCCCCTCCTCGAGGAAAGGCAAGTCAGCCAGAGACGGGGCTAGCTAAAACTCTGAAGGCATACCTGAAAACGCAGCGATACAAGGCCCCACGAAGAGTGAAAGGCTGTTTTGTGACAATCCCGCTGCTGTGGCAGGAAACCCCAGCCTAGAGTCGACCGCTCCGCCGCTTTTCCCCTTAGCCTCCTGAGTCCAGACAGCCCCAAAACAAGCGGCGGCGAAGTAGGGGGGCCCGTCACGACACCCAGATCCCGGGCCTTTTCTTCTTCTTCTTTTTTTTTCTTTTGTCCTTACACCTCCAGAAATGATGGGAGCGGAGCACAATCGGGGAGCCTGTGGGTCCCGTAACCAGTGAGGTCCATACACCCCCGCCCCCTCCCTCTCTCTCTCTCTCTCTCTCTCTCTCTCTCTCCCTCTCTCTCCCTCCCTCTCTCTCCCTCTCTCTCCCTCTCTCCTTCTCCTTTCACACACCGCTGAGGTGCTTTCACCTATGTCCAACTAAAATGAAACATCGCTTTCTCTCACGCCTCTTTAACGCGCAGACTTGTCCGGCGTCGTTTTCAGTAAAAAAAAAAAAAAAAACAAAACAAAAAGAAAACGCATTTCCACTCCTCCATCAGCAGCTCCACATATTCGTTTTCCTGTTAGACTGATTTTTTTCTTCTTGCAACAGAAAGACCGCCTTGAAAATGCACACACGCTCATATTCCTGCACCCCCTCCCACATCTCTCTCCATCACATCCCTCCACCACCCCTCCTTCTCTCAAGCTTTGGCTTTTTCATTGATCATGGCGTATTTCTGCCATAAAATCTAAAGATTATCCCAATGCTACAAATGGATCTTTTTTTTTTTTTTGCATAAGCATGCTGCTTCCACTGCTCTTTTGTTCATTTTTCACGTCAAGTGAAAGTGAATTAGCCCGATGAAGGCACCAGGGTACAAAGGCAATATGGAGAAGATCCAGGAATGAAAGCAGTAGGTTATGTCAATAATGAGCAGGGAAATGGATAAAAGAACAATGTGTGAAAAATGGTTATGGCTGCATTAAAGAGAAAGATTACAGTGTAATGGTTAGCGCTTTTAAAGTTGATGGGAAAAATACAATAATTATTTAGTATGGTTAATTAAGTGTGGTTTTCCACTGCTGCATTTCAAAACAGGCATTTTTGTGAGTGAGCAGACATAAGAAAAAGTAGAACAAAACATGTTTAATTCTGCTTTGCATGTGTTTGGGAGAAGGACATCACAAGAGATACAACAATGGAGCTGATCAGTGGACTGTAAATACTGAAGCAGATTAGAAAAGGCAATCATGGTGCATGAGCTTCAAGAGATTTAAACTAGAGGACGAATTTTTCGATGTTGGCGTCTTTTTCTTGTATCAACATCAGCTGATACATGCATTGGCTGATTTATTATGGTATTCCATGGCCTTGCCTTACGGTCTTTGCTTTCTTTGCATAATTTCTTTTTATGTAAAAATGGAGGTAGGAAAAGCAATATTGGCTCTAAGGATCAGTCCAAAATATCAACAGCACATATGTCAAAATAATCAGTATTGGCATCAGTCTTAAAAAAACTAATGATCGACTATCCTTAGTTTGAACTTATGTGTTTAATTGAGATTTAAATCTCTGTCACACAAATATAGACGTATCATAAATGATGATTACCAGTGATTAGATGCAGTTGTGTGCACGGACCTTTTAAAGCACAGATAAGCCCTTTAAATGGTAGATAACAGGCACATAAGCACATTCTCACCACTGTAGAAGGCAGTTTAGTGTGCACTTCGGCTCCCAACACGACACTTGCATGTATTTTTGCTCCTGAGAGGACACTTTGACATCCGTTTTGGCTCCCAGGATGGCACTTTAGGACTTGGTTTGGCTCCCAAGAGGGCACTAAAGCGCTAGTTTTGGTCCCCGAGAGGGCCCTTTAGCTTGCATCTCTAGAAGGCATTGTAGCACACATTTTTTGAGAGGGCACTTAAGCATGCATTTTGGCTGCAGAGAGGGAACTTTAGCATGAGTTTTGGCTAACGACAAGACACTGTAGGGTCCACCCCAGCTCCCTAGAGATAACACTTTAGTTCCTATGTTGGCTTCTGAGAGGGTGTGTTTTGGCTCCCGAGAGGGTACCTTGACATGCGTTTTGGCTTCAAAGGGCGCACTTTAGTTCACATTTTAGCTTCCGAGGGGGCACTTTAGAACCAGTTTAGGCTCCTAGGAAGGTACTTAACCACCAGTTTTGGCTCCAGAGAGGGCCCTTTACTGTGGCATGCATTTTGGATCTTAAGAGGGCACACTAGCGTGAGTTTTGGCTCCTGATAGGGCACATTAGTGTTTGTTTTGGCTCACGAGAGGGCACTTTAGGGTGCATCTGGCTCCCAAGAGAGAGCACTTCAGCACCCTGTTTTGGCTTCCAAGAGGGACCTTTGGCATGTGTTTTTTTTCTCCCAGGAGAGCACTTTAGCTTACATTTTGGCTCCCGAGAGGGCACTTTGACATGCATTTTGGCTTAAAACGGAGTCCCAGAGGGCACATTAGCAAACCTTTTTGCCCCAACTGTAAAGAGTCCTAACACTACCCTTGATATTTTGATATGAATTTTGTAACTCAGGGATTATGACTCCACTTAAGCAGCAGCCAGTAGCTTACAGGTTGTTTTTTTTTCTTGGTAGGTCAAAGGTCATAAAATGTGATATTTTAT
>JAUZNJ010030822.1:0-14565 GCA_034780135.1 Jordanella pulchra
CAGGAAAGACACAACCAGACATACGAGCTCCAAGCCAGCTCCTATGTCAGAGGATGAAAGAGAACATATCCAGTTAGAAGCAGTAAGAGAAACAGGGCTACACTGAAAAACAGGCCAAGCTCCTGTAACCTACAGGCTTGGCTTGAAGACATTCAAACTTGAATCACTCTAAACATTGTGCCTCTGAATTCAGACGAAACAGAAGCTATTGTTTCAGAGTCTCTGATTAACCAGTCAATTCATCTCAGTGTTATTAATTGATCTTAGACAATAAAGTAAAAAATCTAGAATTTCCTTCTTTCATCTCCAGAATATTATAAAAAATTAGAAATATCCTGTCCAGGGGTGACGCTGAGAAACTAGTTCATGCAATTGTTACTTCAAGGCTGGTCTATTGCAATTTTTTGCTATCAGAAAGTCCACAAACTGTGGTTAAAAGCTTTCAGCTGATCCAAAATGCTGCAGCCAGTGTTCTGATGAAAATTAAAAACAGAGATCGTATTTCTCCTATCTTAGCTTCTCTTCATTGGCTTCCTGTTCAAATCTAAAATATAATTTAAAATCTTCCTTTTCACGTATAAAGCCTGGCCAAACTCTGTCCTATATCAGAGATCTCATTGTTCCATAAGTTACTAACAGAGCCCTTCGCTCTCAATCTGCAGGTTTACTAGTGGTTCTCAGTAAAAGTAGAATGGGAGGCAGATCTTTTAATTATCAGGCTCCTCTCCTGTGGACCCAACTACCAGTTTTAGTCCATGAGGCAGACACCCTGTCTACGTTTAGGACTAGGCTTAAAACTTTCCTCTTTGACAAAGCCTATAGTTAAGATGGAGTGATGTTTAATTAGTCTCTGGTTGGGTAAGTAAAAAGGTTGGAGAAACTCTTTTCAGCAATAGGCCTAGTACAAACATACCAGCAAAAATACAAACATTTAATCTCTTTTCTATTTTAAGCTTTAGCACCACTGTAGAAAACAGCCATTTTTTGTGTTCTGAAAAAGCAGGTGGTACATAAAGGAATGAAATAGTCACCAGTAGCTGTAGTCAGAGACCAATCAATGCATCAGTTGTTTGGATTAGCCTGAACAGCAGGAACCAAACAACAAGAGTGACAGTCAGTGGCCAAGAAGATGACATTTGAAAAAGTTGACAAAGATTAAAGGGAAACTAAAACCATTCAACAGATGAAAAGTTGAGCAGTACAATATGTATGATTATATTGATTTTCAGCATGAAGTGACTACTAGGGGAGACCAATAAAAATGCAAGAAAAGGATAAAGCTAGTTAATCCATTACAGCTCCTCATTGGTATAAAATAGCTTTTTCCATGATGTGAAAACTAGTCTTAGGCTAGCTGCAGAAAAAAAGCACAGAATAAAAATATGTCCATATTCAACATAAGAACAAACTGCAGCCTTTTATAGTTTATGTTTTTGTTTCGATTAGACTTTCCAACTGAATGGTTTGATTCATGTGGAGATTATGTTTTATATATTTTATTGCCCACTGTTGGCAAAAAAAAAGGTAATAATAACGATCATTAAACTGGGTATGTGTTCAATTAGTGTCTTCATTCAGTAATGTACTTTTTTAAAGGTTGATTATTTTTTTCAGTTCTTGTATTTTTTAAGTCATTAAATGTGGTATGAAAAAGTGCTTTTAATTCTGAAGAATCTTCTGCTTCTTTAACTTAAGGTTTTTAACCCCCTGATCACTCTGGTTGGTAGATATTAGGCTCTCTTTAAAAGTTCTGTAAGTATATGGACATATTTTAAACATTTATATTTGAAATATTTGAAACACAGCATGTTCTAGTTGATAGTGTGCCCTCTAATTCCTCATTAGTACTCATGGTGTCCCTCAGGGCACCAAGTAGGCTTCCATGTTATTTCCTATTCTTATAAATAATTTAAGGGTTATTTAAACTTGAATTTAAACCACAAAGGGTTTTAAGCATGTTCCAAAGAAAATTTCTAATCCATATTTTAAACTGTTCAAAAAAACCTGAACCTTTTAATTAAATTTGAATTTAATCTTAATTATTATTGAACCAATAAGAGGCATCTTGTAAAATTATGTAAGATTATCTCCTTTAAATTTCAATTAAGATGATATAACAGGTCCAAGTTAAATCTGTGGGACATTTCTTAGAAAAACACTCTTAATTATAAATCTTGAGTTTCTAACAAAACTCTGTACTACTGAGGTTTCACTTTTCGTTTTAAGTGCAAGAAGATAAGTTATGCAAGATTTTTATGAATAATCAATATTTTACAATATGCATGCAAATGTATCTAAAACATATTATGTGGCATTAAAGATGTGTAACCAATTGTAGTTTCTGTAATCTTTGTCGCTGCTTGTGCTGTATATTATAAAAGTAAGTACACCACTGACGTTTGTATAAGTATCTTACTCATGCATACAGTTTTGTTGCCAGTGATGATCCTTCCTGCCAATGAATAACTTTTTTTATACAATTTCTGCTCCAAAGATTATTTTATATTGAAGTGTTTGTGTTTAGTGTTATCATATAAAATGGTATAATGGATATTTACAATAATGTTAGGGATTTTATAAGAGACTGTATGGCTAAAAGGTTGGAACAGTAATGTGTCTCTTTCCTGGCCATATTAAATGACCAAGAGATACAAAACAAAATGAACATGTCAATACTCAAAGCTGTTTTTGCTGTAGATAATTTTCAGGTTTTACACCTTTGAACTGGTGTTGGTTACATTGCACTATTCATTTTTAAAAAACAGTATTAAGGACTATTCAAGCATTGAATGTGCTGCTAATGGTCCTGGAATCTGCAGGCTGCACAGTGTACATAGCAGACTGTTTTAACCAATCGCTTTTATGTTGCCTGTTTGGATTTCTGTGCTTTGATGTGGTGCTGTGATGCTGTTTGCATGGCCAGAACTCCTTTACAACACATTGTGTATCTCATTTTAGTTATTCTTGCCAAAAGAAAGGATACACCAATTTTGCCAATTGGTCCTGTCCAAATTTAGAGGACCAAACACCTTGAAAGTCATGCCTGGTCCACCCATTTAAATACATGTAGGCCCATCCCTGTTTAACCACATTATGAAATTAACCCTTTAACTGCCTTGTCAACCTCCAGCCTACCCTTTTCAATTCAAATTGTCAACTGTTTGGTTGATCAGGCAGTTAAAGAGTTAAAGTCCCCCCCATCGTATTTTATTTTAATCTCTTTTAATCTGTCCCAACAAGGGGTGTATTCTCCAAATGCACATCAAACAGAGAAGCACAGGAGCCAACAAGGGGGAAATTTGCGATACTTCCATTAGTTGTCACTGCATATAAAGCAAAATAGCTTAAAAGAGTCAAAGATAGACCTGAAACAAGAATGGCCAAAGAAGTTATAAAGCTTGTGTAAATCTCGGACCAGCCTACTCGAGGTGGAGAGCTGTGAGGGACCGCCTAATACTAAAACTGAATCTGGACTTGAAACTGACTGTAGTCTTTTTAGGCATGTATCGTTTTATTAGTTGTATATATTATTACCTGCACATGGTGTGGGAGGAGGCTTTCCAATGGGAGAAAGTTACAGACAGGGCTTACAGCTCAAAGTAAACTTTTCTCCTCTATCATAGTTCAAAACTGTGCAGAATCCAGTACCAGGCTTTTTTTTTTTTTTTTTTTTTTTTTTGCAGTGTCCTGTCTGGCGATGTGACAATAAGAATAATTATTAGTACCAGGCTTTTAACAGAGGTAGAGAAGCCAGGAATTGTTCTCCAGTAAGCATAGCACCTACTTAACATAGTTTGTCCTTAAGTAAAAACTTGAAAGCTTGGCTCTACGTTTCTCATACCTCACCCAAAATAGTTAGGTTTTCCTGTGCTATTTTCAATGTACTCCTTTAGGTTTAGGCTCCTGAAGGATATGGGGACCACTTTCAATCAATTTGTTTCATTCTATCTCTATTCTCCCTTTCTGCAGTATTTATTAGTTCCACACATTACTTTAAGTTTTCCATCTTATAGTAGCTTAATCTGGTCTGTTCCTGTTTGACTGTGACACCATCCTAGGGATAAATATCAGCTAAATATCAACCGGTAAAGCCAGTAATTATTGCACTTGCGGCATAATCTTCAAAGATTCCAAATAAGGGGTGGGAAATTGCTTTTGGATTTTTCTTTTAGTAATATACTAAATGGGATGTTGTTGGTGATCTACAAAGATTGCTGCACAAATGTTGACAAGTACAAACCAGTCTTGTTCTACTTTAAGTTTTACTTTTACAGGCAGTTTGACAGTGGTTGTAAAAGAAAGACCTCCCACATCAACAGCATTACCCATTCTGCATACTTTCATCTACAAAACATTCATCGTCTTCATCCCTCTCTTTCCCATTGCTCTGCTTCTGTTCTTCTCCATAGCCTTGTCACCTCGCACATTAATTACTGCAACTCTCTTCTTTTTGGTATTCCCCCAGAAATCCCTGAACAAGCTTCAGTAGGTTCAGAGTTTAACTGCTTGTTTAACTACCAAAACCACTTAATTTCACCACATCAGCTCAGTCTTACAGGAGCTTCACTGACTCCCTGTCAACATCAGAATTCAGCTCAAATTCCTCTAGTTCACATTCCAGGTCATCCATAATCTTGCTCCTCCACACCTCTGAGATGTCCTTTAGATTAAATCCTCCGATCTTCCTCTTTCATCCAGCCTATTGAGCCTCCTACCGACCTTATCACTATGGGGAGCAGGTCTTTCTCCCATTCTGCTCTAAAACTTGGAAATTTACTCCCTTCTGATCAGACCCGGACTAATACAAAGACACGTGCCTATGGTAAAAAAATGAATTAAATAAGGGCTATACTATATTCTGTACTATATTCACTATATTCTGCTGGACAGTTTGTAATGGTCTTGATAAATTTGAAGGATTCATGTTTGTCTCTGAAAATTGAATAAAGGTGATGCTTGTCCATGAAAATAAACTTTACCACTACAGCAAGTTTCTCTCACTGCAAATTTTGATCTTTTTACATCTGAGTACTTATTAGACTATTCAATTTAATCAAAACATTTAATTAAGATATTCCTAAAAAATGCAAGAGCTTAAAACATTTACTTTACTTGCTGTGTTTACATAGGAATGCTGACGCTTATTGGGGATTTTATGGTGCTACTGCCTTAACAATGATTTTTGCAATGGATAAGGATAATTTATTAGCTAGTAGAGCCTATCTAGTAGAGCCTTGTAGTAACATGCTATATTTATGGTAATGAAAACTGCAAGGATGAAATGAAAATTAAAAAATAAAATTCTAATAAACGGTTTAATTGATGACCCAAGACTTTTTTGACATACAACTCATTGTAACCACAGACTACACAATGTAAAATGAGAATTGGCTTTTATTATTAACTTTTGTAGGTTTCAGATTTCAGTTCATAAATAACATCGGGTGCCAAAAAATACAGCCTGCCCAGTATAGTCAATTTATTCAATCCTGCTCTAATTCATCTATTTGACATACTGATACTTTACCTCTGTTTAATTCAAGGCAAAAAAAAATCATCTGTTTAAGATTGCACACCTCCACAGATTGCCATTTCCTATTTTTAATATTGGTTCTGTTTGTTTTACAGTCTCCTTGGGTGTTAAGGAAGGTGCTTTAAACAAAATATATTATTATTCATATTGTTATAATTATCTCTCCTGTTTTGACCTAATTGCACTGGCTACATGTGGGTTATTAAACATTTTTTTTTACATTTTAATGTTTGTTTTTTATGTTTAAAATTTCTAATAAGGTTTGCTGCATCATATCTTTCTGGTTTGCTTAATTCTAAATTTTTTGCTCTCAATCGCAGATCCTCAAATCAGCTTTTACTTTCCAGTCCCAGAGTTGGAATTGCAACAGAAAGAGGGAGACCTTTGATGGTCAGGGCTTCCAGTTTGTGGTATCCTCTTCCTCTAAAGATCTCATTTTTCTTTTTTTTTTTTTTTTTCCTACTTGGTTCCTAAAAACACTTTTATAATAGGGCTTCAAATGAGTGAATGTCTCTTGTCATACATTATTTTCTAATTTTCTCTAGTATTATATTGTTCTGTATGTTTTCATTGATTTCAGATATTGCTAGGAGTAGAAGAGGTAGTATTGGTATTATTATTGTTATTATCATGCTGCATGCATTTCTAAAACAAATACATGCAACGTATTTGGTTTCAAAATGTAATTATTCTACAATTAATGTTGTGCTTTATAGACGTTAATGAGCCATTGTTACTGCTGGTTAAATCACAGCAAACATTTAAGCAAGAAGATTGCCTGTTTAAAGCGCTTTGTGTGAGTGAACTGTGGAAAGTGACTGAGGGAAATGGGATTAAACTGAAAGAAAAGCCAAACCGGAATCAGTATTAACACCCAAACAGAAGAGAAGGTGCCACGGGGCTAAAAAAGCAGCCAAGGACTGTGGATAATTGGATAAAAGTGGAATGCAGGAATAAATCTGATTCTGCATTGGCCAAGGAGATGAGGCTGGAACCTTTGCAGTTAAATCCCAATTTACGAAACAAAGTTTTCTCCCAGAATAAAGCCCATATTATTCTACAATTATTTCTACAAAGCAGCATGTTAAGGAAAGGGCAAGATGGTCATTAGCAAAAAATAAATGCACTACTGTGACATGTTCCTTTTTCCACTAATTTAAAGTAGGTTTACATATGATAAAATAATCGTTCAAGATGATGATGATGATGAGGAGGAGGAGGAATTTGTTCACCGTTCAGTGTAAAAGCTTCCCTTGAGAAAAAATAGAAAGGTTCAGTTGCAAAATAATCAAACTGTCCAAATGTAATTTAGAACTGGTGATTCATAGATTCCAGTGTTTCTTCCCTTTTTCTAGGAAAATGTAACTGTGACGCCAACTAAACAGTGGTCACATTTTCTATTGATGTTTTACCCTTTTCATAAAATGCATAAAATCCTAACTCACTGGTTGATATTTTTTAAAGGACCAGATATATGGGGGGGGGCAAGATATGGATATTTCCATAATGTATCTAAATAAGTATTGAACATAAAATACGTTTAAATAAATTTGTATTGTTGGAGATAAACTTGAGTAAGTTCTTCTCCAGTTTTTACAAGTATATTTTCAGCTCAGCCTTTCTGTTGTTCTATTGGTGCATTACTCTGATAGAGCTATTTGAAAAAGAAATGAAACTAGTGGTGCTGGCAGAGAGCTGATTGAAATACTCTACCAAACTCTTAAGAGCTCCTGAAACATGTTCCTGCAAAACTGAGGAGAAGCAATTTTGTCAGTAACTGGGGCTCAGAATTCCTGCAATGGTACAAGAGATTGAGGTAGTCAGTGTAATTATTTTTTCACACACTGTCATCAATTGTTCGATTACTATTCCCTCGCTGAAGTTTCTTTAACTGGTTATATAGCATTACAGAAACACTACATTCTATTTTGTTGTATAAAAACTTGTTAAAAATGTGTATTTCTTTTTTACATGACCATCCTGCTAATGAACAGCAAGGCTGCATTAAAAAATACATCTAAATAAAAAAAACACATTGTAGTTTCAGAAAACATATACAGGCTTTACTTTTCAGGTAGAGTTATGAATGTTGGTTCAGTGAAATTTATTGATTAAAGTAAAAATACACAAGTCTGAATGTGAAGGTTGTAGAAGGGTTTTTTTAGTTTATTTAATCTAATTGTAGGGTTTATGTTGATGGGACCGAAGCTGGGTAATTAAAACCACACACTGTGTCAGGAAGTGTCTAATCTTTCTTCACTAACGTACTCCTTATCATCATCTATTGTCAATCATCTTCTGCTTTTTTCTGGACCGGTTCTTTGGGGCAGCAGACTCAGGAGAGATGCCCTGACATCCCTCTTCCAAGATACCTCCTCCAGCTCCTCTGAGGAGAGCCAACAGAGAGCCTCTTTTACATGTCCTGCACTGTCCCCTGCGCCTCCTCATGGAGGGGCACCAGCAGAACGTCTAGGCATCTGAAAACAGATGCTCAAACCACCTCAGCTGAGAGTGGAGGAGCAGCAGTTCTTTTCTGTCTCTCCCAGATGACAAGCTCCTCACCTGATCCCCAGGGAGTGCACAGCCACCTGGCAGAAAGAATTCACTGGAGGTGCTTGTATCCAGTATCTTATCCTTTCAGTCAGGACACAGATTTTATCACCATGGGTTTGGGTAGAGACTTTAGACCAACCAGTAGATCAAGAGGTTTACCTTGTGGCTTTCTCTTCACAACAACTGATTGTTGCAGCATCAGCAACAATACTTGAACTTCTCCAACTTGAGCTAAAGGCTCCCTTTTCAGTTAAGAACCATGGATCTGGATTTTGAGGAGCTGATCTTCAACCACTTTGCACTTATCTACGAAACACTCCAGGACAACTAGTAGAACTAGTAGACAATGTCATCCACAAAACAGCAGAGATGAGATAAGCAAATCCTCAAACCAGAGAGCAGCCCTGCTGGTGTCCGACATGGACTGGAAACGGGTCTCAATTAATGCCAGAAATACCAACCAGACGTCTTTGGTTCTTGGAACGCCTCAGGGTTTCACCAGAGAAGCTGGAGAAGGTGTCAGCAGAGAGGGAAGTTTGGATATATCTGTTGAGACAGCTTGCCCCTGTGACCTAGTCTCAGATAAGCAAAAGAAAACAAGAATTTATTTATAAGCATTATTTTCTGAAAAAAAATGACATGACATATTAAGCATTTTCACAACATTCTATTTCCACCGAGTATGTGGGTAGTTTACAAATGTATATATTGATCTATTTGCTTAGCTTGCCAATGCCAATACTAACCTCATGAACCATAATGCTATATGTTTGGGAGTGGGTTGCTGTTTCTTGTGTTAGATGCTATCCTCTCTGTTCAGTCTCAGTTTGCCAGCCATCAAACTCTTTCAATACCTTTATTTAAACAGATGTGTTTAAAAAATGTAAGTTATAACAGTTATATTTTTGTAGAAATACTGTGATAATATTTATGGAACTACAGTCCTCAATGACAGGAAAACTACACCTGGCAGACATGTTATTTTTTTCTTTCAAGAAAATTAAAAATATTTTCAAAAGTGCAAGCTAAGTTAAAATGAGGTAAAGCGGCCGAATATTCAACGTTTCTTGTGCTGGCAGGAGCCAAGCACTGATTTATGTTTGATTACCTTCTGATAAAATGAAGGACATTTTATCACCCTGATGCAAGACTGAATTACTCCAACGATTTTCCTATTTTTGTCACTACAAGCTGTTTACACACATTCTTTATTATTATCACTATGGAAACCTAGCTTGCAGACTGATCAGGTACCCAAAATAAACACATAAGCATGTACACTTTGAATTTTACTTCAGTGTTTTAGAGCTAGAATTAACATAACAATAAAAGCTAAGAAATAAAAGTGATAAATACACTGTAATTATTTGTATCCTGATGGCTCTAAGACAAATAAATTTGAAAATCAAACAGTTCTGCTGGTTTACCAACAAATCAAACACCTCACTGTTGTCCCCCTCAGAATTTGAAGCACTTGTAAATAATAAATTGGACAGGTTGCGTCTGTCTGTTGACAAGTACCCCAGAGAACAATGTAAGTAGTGCATGATCTAGCTTCTGTTAGTCAGTAAAATGTGGTTTTCATTGTACAGAACAGTACAAATGTCTTTAAATAATTAAATAAGCAGTATTAACCCCCCTGTAGCTGTAAGAACCTGCAGAGGCTTTTTCTGCATAGTACTATGTAGTATTTTCAGCATTGTGGCTGAAAATAGAGTTTGGCTTCTGATGCAGAGCGCAAAAGGGGCTTTGCAAGGTAGGAGGTATATTAAATGATATGAGAGACAGCAGATCACAAACAGGCAAAAACTAAGATCAATAAAGCCTAGAGAGCAGATGGGACAAAGTAAGAAAGGTGCAAAGCAAGACCAGAAAGCAAAGGACATCAGAGAGAAATCTGCCATCTGCCCAATCAGTCCTTCATTTTAGACTGACGCACTGCTTTGTACGTACGTCAGTGTCACTGCTTGGTTAAGAAAAGAGTAGTTCACAAGTTATGGAGGATAAATAAGGAAAAAAACACAGCAGATTAGAAAAAAATAAAAAGAAACCAGATCTTTTTATAGGAGATATTGATGTGCAGTGTTTGTCATTTTGCGCTAGATTTACCATTTAGAATCTGGGTCAAAAATGCATGTATTCTTCCACTATGTTCTTTCAAGATTTAGCCTGGATTAGACTTTTTCTTTAGAGTAAAAATATGCAGTTCAATCTGCAGTCATTTTCTGACTGCCCTCCCGCCATATTTTTCATCAGTTTCGGAGGAGGATTCAGTTTTAGTAACGTCACCATTGTTAAACATTTTCTCCAGTATTGATGTCTGACTTTACTTTCTCATTCTGTGCTTATATAGCTTTAGATTTTTTTATTGCACCACTTTACTGACTAAAACTGTTGTATGAAGAGATACTTTTTGATTCATTATAACTTATATCACTATGAAAACAGCTGAACTGTTTTATAGTTAACGATCAATCAGAGTCATCATAAGCAATGCTTTTGTGTACTTAAGAAAAAAAAAGGTTGAAATTGAATGTGAGTATTTAGTATGCAGTTTGTAAACCTATTTCAGCTGTTTTATTTTTCATAGTCATCCCTCTGTGTTTGTTTTCTAGTTAAATAGTAGATGGTTTGTATTGTACTAAAGATGAAAAACACTTTTTGTTGATATTTAATCATGACTGTTTTACAGCACAACATAAAACTGTAAAACAACACTGGACAAAAGTATCATATCCATACAACTACTTCTACTTTACATTTATTAACCCCCCCTTATTATGTCTGAAACAATACCTCTGATTATTTATCATCATAAAATATTTGAGGACAACAGTGAAAATGTTTTATGGTATATAAGGTAAAATCCAGCAATGTTCTGTATTTCCATATTAATTTCGATTTGGATTTTCAGCATCAGTCATGTTTTTAAGGAATTTTAATGTGTAGCAGCATTGTTGATGAGTGTTTGTTGGAAGAGCGTAAAGAAAAGGGAACATTTGGGACAAGGTGTTTGCTTGTGTGACAAGTTGCACAATAGAGGGCCCAGGTGAAAGTCCTGCACACTAACCAGTCAGCCTCATGTCCAGTAGCCCCAGGACCCCACACTGTCACACTTGTTCATGATTCACCATAGAATTTTACTGGTAATCTTAAACAACTATAATAAAGCGATCTCAAAGAATAGTAAGTTGTTAGAGATTTGTTAGACATGTTAAAATGTGTCTTTGAATGCCAGTAACACCATTGAGAAACTATACTAGACTATACAAAACAATCTCCTCTAAAATATTCTTGCAATGTGTCAATGTGCCAGTACAGATGAGGATTTATTCTTTCATGTGGGATTTTTTATTATTTTTTTTGCAGCCATGGGTAATCTTTTCAGCCGAGGCAGACATATTGGATTTCAACAGCTTTCCTAGTGTAGATTCTGACCTCTAGTGACTTTTTTGTTTGTTTTTCCACTTTCTCACCTGTAGAATATAACTTCTAAGCATAACTAAACTCTTCTTTTTAACAGCTAAACAAGTGCTCATTTTACTTCTTCCTTCTCCTGTTTAAAAATAATAGTATAGTTTTAAGAAATGTGACGTATTGTAGTATCTGGAAAACGTATTTACTGAGATGGGACCTGCTGCAAAAGATGGAGAACAACAGCTCTATGCTATTAATTTTTAGGCTTTAACAGCTCGGTTTCATGACTGCAAAAAGAAGGTAATATGTCAACCTGGGTTAGGGTGACTGGCCATGCCACAACCACACCTCCAATTACTCTATTTTCTATTAAAACATGGATCACCCATCAATCACAGTTTATCACATTCTTTTAGCCACTCCATCCCTTTTCATCCCCTGAGCCTCTCTTCCTGATTCTTAAACCCTCACCTTCATTCATCATCCCCAACTTCCTGCCTCATTCTTCATTTCTATTGACTCACTTGTCTCTTGGTTTTTATCTTCCTTTGTATTTTGACTATTGTTCTGTTGTTTATTATTGTGACCTGGGGTTGGAACTGGAATTTCAAATCTTGAACATTGGTCAATTACAGATTAAAGATTCAACAACATTGTCTGGACAGAAAAAGATGGCTCCAAGACCAGCTTTTTAAAACAAAGTTGGTGAGGACATAAAACCAGGCTGGAGGCAACACATACACAATCGTCTTTACTTTGTTTACACAAAATATAAGAAATATTACAGGTAGGGATTGTGAGTTAAAAAAGAACATGGTTCAACAATATAAAGGAAAAAAAATAAGTAAATGGTTTTCAAGGACAGCGACTGGTGGCTGTTGTATATTTCAGTAAAACAAAAGAATTACCAAGGATAATAATAAAGCACAAAACCAACCATGCAAAATAAATGAAAAACTGCAAACCAGCAGTCACAGTTGCAAAATATCACACTGGTAGATGCACATTCAAAGCATCAAATTACGTTCTTTACAACTTGCTTTTTAAAGTTTATTTTCCTTTGCTTAATATTGACATTTTTGAGTTATTTCCTGCTATATTTATGTATCTTGGCTACTGTTGGGGTTTGGGAACAATTTCAGTCAGTTTTTGTACACTACTGAAAAAAAATTAAATTAACACTCTGTAATCAGAGTACAGCATCAAGTTAATTCAACTTCTGGGATATTGATTTGGTCGGGTAAGTAGTAGAGGGGGTTGTTAATCAGTTTCAGCTGCTTTGGTGTTAAAGAAATTAACAACAGGTGCACTAGAGGGGCAACGACGAGACGACCATTAAAACGGGAATGATTTCACAGGTGGAGACCACTGACGTTTCTTCCCCTCCTCATCTTTTCTGACTCTTTTTCACCAGTTTTGCATTTGGCTAGGGTCACTGGCCCTACTGTTAGCATGAGGCGATGCCTGGACCCTACAGAGGTTGCACAGGCAGTCCAGCTCCTCCAGGATGGCACATCAATACGTGCCATTGGCAGAAGGTTTGCTGCATCTCCCGGCACAATCTCAAGAGCATGGAGGAGTTTCTAGGAGACAGGCAGTTACTCCAGGAGAGCTGGACAGGGCCGTAAAAGGTTTACAACCCATCAGCAGGATCGGTATCTCCTCCTTTTTCGGCAAGGAGGAGCAGGAGGAGCACTGCCAGAGCCCTACAAAGTGACCTCTAGCAGTCCGCTGGTGTGAATGTCTCTAACAAAACAACGGTTGGCATTTGCCACAGAACACTGGAATTGGAAAGTCTGTGCTTTTCACAGATGTGAGCAGGTTCACCTTGAGCACATATGACAGACGTGAAAGGCTCTGGAGAAGCCTTGGAGAACGTTATGCTGCCTGTAGCATCGTTCAGCATGACCGGTTTGGTGGTGGGTGAGTGATGGTCTGTGGAGGCATCCATTGTCAGGCCCTATGCTGGTGCAGTGGGTCCTGGGTTTCTCCTGGTGCACGACAATGCCCGGCCTCATGTGGCAAGAGTATGCAGGCAGTTCCTGGAGGATGAAGGTATTGATACCATTGATTGCCCCCCATGCTCGACTGACCTAAATCCAATAGAAAACCTCTAGGACATTATGTTTGGATCCATCCGACGCCACCAGGTTGTACCTCAGACTGTCCAGGAGCTCAGGCCTGACACATCATTTTTTCACTGTAATTTTTGGGGTGTCTTTGAATTCAGCCTCTGTAGGTGGATAATTTTCATTCCCATCAAATGATGTGGCCTCCTTTTGTTTCTAACACATCACCCAGTCCATATCAGTGTAAATAAACAGCATTATTTTTTCTCCATTGGGATCTGATGTGTTTTCAAAGTGTTTCTTTAATTTTTTCGAACAGTGTAGTTTTTGTTTTTTTCAGTCTTCCACCAGATGGCGTCAGTAAGATCTTGGCCTAGGGTGACATGTGGCTGATTGTTCACAGCCGCAGACATTCAGCCCCAACACCTGAGGGGTATAAGAGGAGCAATGTCTCCAGAAGAGGAGCAGTGCTTTGCGACAATCCATTAAATGGACTACAGGGAAATGTCTTGAAGGCATAAAAACTAAAAAGTTATTGTCTTTGGAACAGAGTCTCTGAAAAATACACTGATTAGTCAGTCACATAATTTGGATGGGATTAAATTAATGTCAGATATTAAAGCAAGAATATCAGTGTTATTGTTGGTCATGACCTGTCATTTAAATCATATATCAAATAGATTTCTAGAATTTCCTTATTTCATATCTGGAATATTGCAAAAATGGAAATATCCTCCTCAGGGAAGATGCAGAGAGACTAGTCCATGCATTTGTTACATCAAGGCTGGACTACTGTAATTCTTCACTATCAGGAAGTCGACAAAACTGTAGTTAAAAGCCTTCAGCTGATCCAAAATGCTGCAGCCAGAGTTCTGATAAAAATTAAAAACAGAAATTATGTTTCTACTATCTTAGTTTCTCTTCATTGGCTTCCTGTTAAATCTACAATAGAATTTAAAATCCTCCTTCTCACTTATAAAGCCCTAAATAACC
>JAUZNJ010030823.1:0-14565 GCA_034780135.1 Jordanella pulchra
CAAATATTAAGTTTCATTTTTCTGGTGTATCAAATACTTATTTCACACAATAAAATGGAAATTAATTATTTAAAAATTTTCTGGATGTTTGTTTTAGATTCCATCACTCACATTTGAAGAGTACCTATGATAAAAATTACAGTCTTCTACATGCTTTACAAGTGGGAAAACCTGAAAAATCAGCAGTGTATCAAATACTTGTTCTCCCCACTGTATCTTTGTCAGAATTATTTTATGCATTTTACACAAAGTAAAAACATTTCAGTGGGAAAGAGATCAAAATAAAACATTCATTTTAGGGTCTTAGTGGGCAGCTGAACATTTTCTATGAACTCTGGTAAAGCATCCAAATGCTAATTTTAGCTCAGAGTGAGCTGCTGTCCTGCTCTGTGTGCTTTGCTCTCTGACAGCTGTGCTCACCACTGGGATCTACAGCGTAAATTATTGAGGAAGGAACATTAAAAAGTGAAGAGTGAAAAGACTTAGCAAAACTGTGGCATTGGTGCTTTAAAGAAGAAATTGACTTAACCTGTTTGTGTAGTTTTATATATTATTGCAACAAGGTTCATATTGACATTCTATAAACCAGAAATCTGCTACTGTTTAGTACTGTAGCATAGTGGTGCATCATTTACCTTCCTAACTGGGAAATCTAACAACTGTCTACTACACAAAGTGTTTTTGTAATTACATTCGATCTTGTGTTGGGTTGCTGTGATGTATTGACTGCTGCTTATATTAAACAACAAGGCTGTGTTTATACTTAAACAATAACAGTTAAAAAGCTGCATTGAGCTCATTTTGTAAAATAAGTTACATTAAAAGTATTCTACTGATAAAATGCTTTTACATCAGAAATATAAGGAGCCTTGCTAAATAATTCCCACGTTTACGTTCTGATGTGTTACTGCAACAATTTTTTTTTTTAATCTTAGATTTACCAATTAAAAAAAATAATGCTTTAGAGGTAAAAATCGACCTTTTTTCTACATTTTTCTAATTGAATAAAACCTGAAAAGTTTAGAGTGTATTAATATTGAGCCTTATCTTACTCTGATATCACCAAATAAAATAGAGTGTAAGAAACTGGCTCCATTGGAGTCTTATTTGATCTCAGTTTATATACGGCGGGTCTTCTGGTGATTGGTAAGAAGGAAGTTTGCTCCAAGCCATGTTTGGACAGAGGTAGAAATATGTATATCGGGACTAATATATTGGACTAAAAGCTTTGAGCTAATTGCTACTCTGATATTTGCTAAAAAATTGGTGGTGGCAGGATAATGCTGTGGGACTGCAATCTTTAGCAAAGTGAGGGAAGCCAGTTTGAGTTGATATGAAGATGGAGTTAGAAGCTTAAATACATTTAATACAATCTAAAATTTACAGCCAGAACTATGACAGATTTTAATCTAGGTGTCCAAAGTGCAGCCCAGTGATACTGTGTGGACCACAAATGTAGGAACAAAAATAATTTTGTTCAACAGTAAGTTGAACTGATATATATACACGTTTTTTTAACTGAGTGAAATTTTACAGACCTGATGCCTCATTTATAAAACATTGCACTGGATTCATAAGATAGTGTACATATGCGAATAATGTCTCCACCCAAAAATAATTACATACCTATAGATTCGTGGACACAACTTCCCAATTTTTTTTTTTTTTTTTTTAGAAATCAAAGTTGTACCTCAACAGATTTCCCTTATGCTCCACTCTTCTAGACGCCCACATTTAACAATAAATGGTTAATGCAAAAAAATAAATAAATCATTCATGTTAATGTGTGAATGAGTCTCTTAATCAGATCGTTTATGGTTAAAAATCGTTAAAAAAAACAAAGAAGAGTGTTTTTTGTTTTTTTTTACCAAGGCACAAACAAATGTGTTGATGAGTGAGGTTGAGAATCCAAGAAACAAGGTTTGGTAGCAACAGAAGTGGTGACAAATTGTGCTGTGACATTTATAACACATTATCAATCTGATATATTCACAGGTCATGTTATCCAAGGAACTCATTGATTATTTTTATAATGGGAGAATATGATCTGGTAAAGCTTGTTTTATACTTGAAAAGCTGGTTAAAGTTGTTTTGATCAGTTTTGGTCGATTTTGGCTCCCCCCAGTGGACAAAAGCTTTATTAGTTTTCCTGAAGGAAGACAGTGTGCACCGTCGTGGTAAAGACCATTGTGTGGTAAAATCCTGATCTCCCGGTCGCCTGTCATATGAAGATATTGGAAAATAAGAGACGTTTCTCTTTGGTTTTATACCATATTCCTGCACAGATAAGGTTGTTCTGTTCCTAGAGCTTTACGAGTGAGAAAACAACCTCTGGCTTCTTGTAGAATGTAGAGTATGTAAAAACCTCGAGAGCCAACTGCAAGAAACCCCAGAGTCATTAATAGCTATAATTGTAAATAAAAAAAAACTTACATTTAGAAAAATGGGAAAATCAGAACCAGAAGAACTCTGTGGTAAACCAGAAAATTTAATTTGGGTAAAGAGTGAAAATATTCTGCCTCTATCAGCTTTTTATATTTAGTTTTTACAAATTTTTCTGGAGATATGTCGAGTATTTTGGATCTGACAAAACATGTAGCTTAAAAGATTTTTTTGCCCATATTAAATATATAATTTATATATACCCATAATTGATAGACATAAGATTCCTTATATATACGTTTGTAATATGGTTTTTCTCAAAAATCGCCTCTCAGAAAGAAACTATTTATTCCAGTTCATTATCGAAGGAACATCATTAACCTGACAAACTAAAACTGTATTTAATTATAAGTAAATCATATAGAGCCTACTTTTGATAATCATCTGAAGCATCCTGTGTCAGCTTCACAGAAGTTTTCCAAACAATCAAACTCAACTACTTTAGAAAAGAACACTAAAAACTAGTGACTAAATGTGAGAAACCAATAGAGATTTCCCTAAAACACTTGCAGCTGCAATTGCAATTGATGGTGATTCTATAATACAAGAATGTCTCACCATTTCAGATTTACAACAAAAAATAAATGCAGCTTTTCCTTTTACGTTCCAATTACGCACAACTCTGTACAACCCAATAAAATCTTAGGTTTGAGTTTTTTTTTTAGAAAGTTTTAAAAAAAAAGCTAAAAGGTTTAAATACTTTTGCACAATATCGAAAATCTACCAATCAATCTTCTAAATAACAAACACAGAAACAAAGTTGTTTCGCAATGATAACAAATTTAAGTCTCTAAACATTCAAATACATTTTAGTATGAATTCATTGACTCTGTTGTTCAAACAAGTGGAAGGGAAACACACACATGCTGAGGTGCACACCTGACCCGTCTCAGCCACATAAGCTGATTATGCAAGAGAGGGACACAATTAACTCTAATCAATTTATACAACCCAGCTGTCAGTGCCAAGCAAACAGTGAAGGTACAGATGGAGACAGAGAGACGGGGTTGCATAACAGGAAAGCCTGAATCCACCTCAATGACAAAAAGATGCTGTCCCAGACAAAACCCAATGGCATCAAAGGAAAAATGGGAAACCTGGACCAATTTGGCATCAAATCAATGTTGACTGTTTGATCTAGGAAGAGGAAAGATCTGCTCTTAAAAAATAAATAGTTAAAGGAAAACAATTGATAAGTCACAGTAGAAACCTACCTCATGCTGTAAACCTGTCATGGTCAGATGACCTGTTTACCCGACCAGTAACAGAGTGAAAGGTAGTATGAAAGTAAAAAGACAGAACACCGTCTTTCTCTGATCCCCTTTAAAGACAACCTGATCCTTTGAGCAGGCAGGTGTTGTACTGACCTGTCTGGGGCACTTTGGCCAGAAGCAACATCAGCCTCCTGTATTCCTGATACTTCTTCCTCTTAGCTTCGATCCTGTGATTAAAAAGAGGAATAAAAATAAAGACACAAGAAAGAAGAGAAACAACTTTGTGTGTCTACAACTTGTTTTGATGATGTTTGTGATCCATTTTATGCCTTATCTGCACTGTTATTTGATAGTAAGACCCAGATGTGGGAAAACATTTTACAGCTTCCTCCAAAATTCAAGGCCTGCATGTATGGTCTTCTGTAACGTTCAACAATTATCTTTTTTTTTTCCAAGCTTTCCGCCTCTGGTTGATGCGCTGACGTCATACACACCCCAGCGTTTCATTAATCCAAAATATTTCTGTTTCGAGGCCAAACGTATCTTCTGGCTCCTGGCAAAATGTATCTTTGGGACTTTGTGACGTCACAAATCTCGCGCAATTTTTCTTGCTTGCAAGTAAAGTGGTCTGCTGTTTTAAACAAAATTAAAAAAACAAAGTATACATGCATTCATATAGAGAATGGAAAGCATATTTCTTGTGCTGTAAAAAATACAGCAGCTCACAATGTCTTTAAAGCTCTATGAGACCTTTAATCTGATGACTTTGAGACTGTCTGTGGATTTCAGAAATAGTGATACGAAGAGTTTAAAAGAAGGTGAGACTTGTGAAGTAAAGGCTGTGGAGAAGGACCCAATTACCCCAAGAAAACAGACAGTCGATTATATTCCAGCCTGAGGCCAGTAAGGCTGGCACACAAAGGGTAGAAATCATTTTTGGGTCCAATGTCACAGGTGACTGGAGGAAAAACAAGCTCCTATAGGCTTAAATATTCTGTTTTATTCGTGTATATTTGCAGCTGGTGACAGCTTTTCATAAAAGAATAAAGAAACCAATGGCATTGATGATATCTGAGGTGGAAATGAGCAAGACAGAGAAAAAAAAACTATTAATAGAAAATGTGGTTATATACATGTATATATATATATATATATATTTTTTTTTTTTTCTCATTAAATCTTATTCCTCTGTGCTAATCGCTGACTGGATTGATCCTCACATCTTCTAAGCTTACAAATCAAATATGTTTCTGAGTGGAGGCATGTAAACCTACTGGATTGTGGAGCAGTATTTGTGCAGCAGGAAGTTGGAGAGCTCTTGGAGAATCGGCTGGCTGTGGAGCGCAACAAACTGCTCCCGGCAGATCTGATAGCGGGAAGACGAGGCGAGGAGATATTAGTCTCATCTGAGCACTTCATCAGGATGAAGCACAAACCATCTGAGCAGATAACAGGTGGACAGAGGTTATACAGGGTGGAGTGAAAATGAGAACAAGGAAGTAGAGCTCTGTCAACAACAAAAAAAAGAAGATATATTAAAGAGCAGCAATAAACTCTTTTCCACGCTTCCAATATAATGTTTAAACTACAACGTGCAGAGCTGAGAAACACAGAAGAACCTCTGAGATATTTAGTACTATAAAAAATATTTAAAGTAACACTTGGAGGAAGGAGCAGGATGGAAAGACAAGAATAAAAACCTTCATGACTGTGGATGTTTATAGTCCCACCTTAGCCCACAGAATAGAAAGAGATTCGCGGCTTCAATTTAAAACCCAAAACCCACCGGCCCCCCCCCCCCCCCCCACCCAAAAAAGAAGAAAAAAAAAAAAACTGTCAGTGTACCTGTATGATTCGTGAGTCAAATCTCTGCAGCAAGGTTAGATTAATAAGCAAACAGCAATGTGAGGGCTAGAAAAACATTTGCATCATTCCTCAGAGAATAAAAACCCAGTGTGAGCTGTCTCCTAACCATGCAAAGCCGCCCGCCACCCAATTAAAATCCACAGCTGTGCCCACATCTCCAGAGCCATCAGGAAGGTTTCAAGGAAAAAAAAATATATATTCTATGCATTACTTGCATGATTTATGCAGCAAATGTCAATTTCCTCATAAATACTGAATTATTCTGATTGGTCAATCTATCATGCAGTAAATCCTGTTCTTGATTACCTCCTGGGCAGCCTGCCACAGTACAAATTGGGAAGAAAAGGATGGAGAACAGACTGCTTATCATTTAAACAATTGCTTAGATGACTAATATATCTGGTGCCCGTCTGCTCTGCTGCTGTGTTCAATTACCTGTGTAACGAGAAAGGCGTACGCCCTCCAATCAAAAGACAGGGAAGAGGAAATCGCTTCATTGCTTCTAACTCCTCTGAGATCAGCAAAAGGCACAAAACCCAAACCGTGCTCTGAAGGCGTCTCTACAGAAAATTGGGGCTTTGTGATAATTTGATCCGTTTTATTCTCCGCCGTGTCTCAGTCTGGATCTCCTTTCGACACGCAGAGACAGGCAGGTATTTATTCAGCTCGACAGGCTCGGTTTGCTCCCTGCAGCCTGAAAATGTATGAGCCAGCAACTGGAAGTTTGTATCAGTGGCATCACTTAGATGAAGCGTCTACGATGACAAAAGTGCAAGTCATAGATACAGCACAAATTGATTCGATCTCCTGCATGCTCAACGTCTTAGGGCTTTAAGAAAAAAAAGCCATAATTTTTCCTCTGACAGCATCAAAGTGAGACAAAGATGGGAGTATTGAATCACATGTGCCATCCTTAGCTTCACTAAATCCTAAAAAACACTGACGAATCATGGTCGGACAGGAGGGGAACAGCTGTGAACGGACGATAAGGACGGGAAGAGATGGGCGAGAAGAGGTGATTGTAATGTAATACCTTGTTCATGGTGTCTACAGTGAGGGCGTGGGTCCAGAAACAGTCGTGAACTGAGACGAATGTCAGGCCGGCGCTGAGAGAGGAGAGGAGGCAGTAAAGCGTTAGAAACGGACACAAACAGCCAGGCTTTGAAGGGAAGGCTGTAAACGTCAGAACAAAGCAAACACTTGTTTTATAGCTGGAACTTGAAAGACCTCATCCATCACAAATCTCTAAAAATAACGAGACCTGTTTTATAGGCAGTGACATCATGTCCACTTAGGCCCTCAAAATACAGAGCTGATTAAAAAAAAAAAAGGAGAGTTCAAAGCAATGTCAGGTTTAGATGTGAAATGTTTTGAAAGGTTATACCTGTAGCAGTAGAGTGAAGTCAGCATCATGTGTGTGGAGTCCAGGGAGTGGATGAAGTTTGGTGGGAATGCATTCTTCTGCTTAACTGTGTCAGGTCTCCTGAAACAACACAGGCAGCAAAGAAAGCATAAATAGTTGAAGCATACAGCGAGGCTAAAATCTCTGCAGACCAAGGTGGGTCCACTCTTCAGCTCCCCTGAAGTTTATATATAAGATTATGGCCTGGGGGCTGTGATCGCCATAGAAAAGCTTGAACCGTTTCTGTTTTTAGCCACATGTTGGCAGCATTATTTTGGCAACACCAGTAAATTATTATCAAAGTCTCCTTGATAATTGAAAGAATTCAAAATTCCTAGTGGCCTCAGAAGAAGAAGTTGCCCTAAATGGAGGTTAGAGATACTCCTCACTGCTTAACAATAAGAACAGTGTTTCATTTAACCTTTGGTCAAAGTGTAGTTGCTAAAGAGTTCAAACTTGGTTTCATCTGACTTAAGCACACAGCTACAGAGAAGCTTAAACTTCACATGTTTAAAATTGTCATGGCAGGAGAGAAAAGGCTTTTATTCAGGGATCACTCCTAAATAACCAGGCATGCTAGCATGTAGATACTACATTATCATTGCTTATATAGTGACCACCCTATGTGCTGATCCTGTTCAATCTGAATGGTGGCAAGACAAATGTCACTGCCCAGCAAAGCAGTCAGGAGGTGAATTAGAAAGTTCTGGATTGATGATGTGTAGTTTGTAGATAAATATAAAGATTTACAATGTTAATTAAAAAAAAAGGCTTCATTTACAATTTCAGGGTGCAGCAACAATTGTAGAATTGTGGGATTTTAATAAAAACAACAACAAAATCAAACAGCCCAGTACTTTATTGTAAATGTAGCTCTTTGATGACAGAAAAAAAATGTTTCTTATAGAAATATTTTTGAAACAAACAGCATTGTGGGTAAATACTGATCTGATTTTTACCCGTCGCTCTTTTTAAATTATACTGTATCTCCTCTGACATTTTCTGATGGGTTTCTACTAACTTCAGGGTGCACTGCACTGTTTGCTACAGATAGTTTTGTAAAGTTTAAGTTTACATGTGCTAAGATGTTTTGTTTTTTTTTTACCTGGGCTGTTTATAAAAAGGTCATGATTCTGATGAAGAAACCAGCAGTAAAATAATTTCCTTCCTGTTTTCCCATTTATCTGAGCCTGAGCTATTCAAATCCTGTGGTCTACTACAGGACCAGAACTTCCCTCTAATGGGAATGCAAAGAGAGCAGAAAGCTGAAACACAAACACAGGAAGGAACGCCACACCGCCGTCTGTCACACTCAATCCTTATCTGTATGGGATTTATATTATAGGCTGGAAATGTTAAGACTTCTGTCAGAGTGCTTTTAGTCCTGCTGTTTAGGGATCAAGCTGTGCACAAAAAAAAAGACTCCAGGATTTTAATTTATGAGCGCGATCAGCTGGGAAAACATGAGAAGTTGTTTTTTTTTTCTGATTCTTGGTTTAAAACCACACAGAACAAAAAAAAAAAAAACACACACACACAAGTGTCACTAGAATGAAACTCTCATGGTATAATAACCTAGAATAAAACTACATCAGCATCAGAGTTTAACACAAATATCAAGAGATGCATAAATAAAGAAGCAAATTCTGTTCCTTGCACTGATATTATGCAACTTGATTATTCCAGATGTTATCAAAAAAAGTTATCTCGCTTTGAACTTTTAGACAAATGGGGAATATATGGAATAATAATTAATTTTAAAGTGTTTATTTGTCAGATTATTGATAATCTCTTTTCAGACTAAAATGAGAACAATAAGCTACTTTAAGTGCCTAAACTGAACCTTCCAAGCTACTTAGCTAGTTAAACAGTCAGGCTAGCTGCTGCTGTGACCATAAAACCAAGTTTTAAACTTGATTTTTTTCTGAAAGTCTAGGATACATTTGAATGTATGCAACCTGAACCTAATTAACTAATCAAATTTATGCAGAAAAATCCATATAGCTAATGGATAAAGCATGCAGTCAGTACTCTGAGTGTGACTGGTCTGTGCAGGGAGCCAACCGGCTCATTTTAAGTTGACATTTTATTGGTTTAATAATTTAAAGGTGTATTGGAAGTATTTCTAACTATTTTTATGATTTTATGTACATAGGTGCATGCATTTGAAATTCCAATGAAATAGCTAAATAAACTTTGTTTAGGCAAATCAAATGTGGATGTTATGGAATTGTAGTTGGGTTTAGTTTGATTTTTTTTTTCTTTTGTTTTGTAGATATTGAACTAGATATATATTATGTATTATTTTTAAATATCTACAACTTTTTTACCCTAAAATAATTATAAAGTATAAGATCTTAGTTGGGCTTAAGTTTATATAAAAATAAACATAATAGAAGACAGGTCATTAGTCTTCAGTTAAGTCGGAAGTTTATCCATCCTTTAATTTTTATCTTCATGATTACATGAAGATAAAGAAAAGGTAAAAACATGATTAGATGAAATAGAAAATCTACAAAAATAGCCTTTATGTCCATCTGTTCTTAAAAGACAAACGCAAAATGACTCATAGTATAACAAAGAGTTTATGAAATCTATATTTTCAAGAGAAATAACAGCAGTAACATGTTGCGTTCATAAGATGGAAAATGCTCTGACATGATTGGCCTAAAGATGTACTGTGTGTGATGACAAAGGCCCATGAGCTAAACAAGCAGATTAATGAATTTCAAGGATGAGAGGATAATTTTGCTACCTTAGTTTTCTTGTTTTTTTTTCTGATTAGTTTTCATTACATTATATAACTCTAAGAGCAAACATTCACTTTGTAATTTTACAAACATATCCTGGATTGGTTCAGTGATGAAGGTGGCTTTGTAGCTCAAAAACTTTGGCTATATTATCAAAACTTGTGATCAGTGATGCCTCCTTTACTCTAAATGTCATGTTGATGCTTTGTTTGCCATCTAAATCAAACCAAGTTCAAAGCCATGATAGATCCAGTCTAAAACTGAAGTAAAAGAATAAAATGCAGTGAAAAGGTCTGCTTTTAAGTTTTAAAAAATTTTTTAAAAAATGGTTTCAATCATCTAATAAAAATAATGATTTGGACAAAAATTCAGTTACAATGAAGAAAATAAGAATAAAATGTAAAAAAATCTTACTTTTATCTAAGAAATAACACAAAGTGAAGTTTGGGTAACTTTTTTCCAACTTTACTTAGTTTTCATTTTCCAGACATATTTTGACATAGAAAATAATCAAATCTGATTCCATACTTATCAAGTTTGCATAGGAGTCCTGTACAATATGTGGTATAAGCTGCGTCCCATTAAGTCAGCAGCTAGACGGAAATTCCTCAACCCCGGATTTAAGCAGTATTCCTTATTTATGCTACTTGGATAGAATAAAATAAAACAAACCAAAACATTGATATCAAACCTTCTAGAAATTTTTAATCTCAGATTATAGAGAGTCAAGTGTCAAGTTTGGCTCAGAATGTGATGCTTTTACTGAAGCAAGATCGTCTGTTTTAAATAAAATGGCAGAACTCCCTCTTCCTCCCTCTCCCACTCTGCTCTTCCTTTACTCTGGCTGCTGTTTCATATTCACAGAGCGGAATCTGCAGTGTGGTGGATGTCAGACTAAATGGGACAGCTGTCAGTCTTTCCATCCATGTCTCCAGTGCTCTGCCTCGGCCATTACTTCACTTTCCATTCCTGTCTCTCACTCTGTCACTCTTTGTTCAGTTTTGTTCCTCTCGCCTCTTAAAACTCCATCTTGTCAAAAACTTTCCCCTTAACACTGAAGAAGTTTAATGCAATTTTCATTACAAGAAAATGCTTTTTTTCTTGACAACTGCAGCAGGGTTAATTTAATCGTTTTATGTACCGTGACGAGGGGGGGAGGGGTCATCATTTTGAAATCAGACTTTTTTTTTTAAACATGTAAAATTAAGTCTTTATTAAAACCTGCTGGAAAATCTGGAATGTGGCAGTAGCTTGTTTTTCTTTTTTGTTTGGCCTCTTTGTGCAAAGTAGAAAAGCCCACTCTAGAGCAGCATTTACACTTAGCAGGATTTTGGCCATTTTTGGGGGTGTCAATAGTTTTTTCCATGACTTACTTTGTATATACTTTATATTTATTTATCTTTGCCTAAAAAATGTGTATCCTGATCTGAGACATTATAGGTTGTCAAAAGAGCAAAAGTGGAAGAATTCTGAAAGGTCTGTATGTTTTTCCCCAAAGGACTCGATCTAAACGGTTTTCTTTAAACTGTAACCTTATTTAAACGGCGTTTTGAACAAAAAATGTGTCAACAAACAATACATGATATCAGAAAACACTGCAGAAAACACCTTGCTTTTGTTCAAAGTCACTAGTATCAAACTTACTGGTGACATTTAAGTGAAAAATGTCAGTGACGGCTATGAGAGGATGGTTATATCACTGCATTAGCTGGGTCAGTGTTTGGGAGTAAGAAATCTGAAAGATTTCCAGAGATGGACTTACTCTTTGGCGTCATGGCTGATTTGGAGGTTTATGTGCTGCATTGTGCTCTTCAGCTAGAAAACAAAAGCAACAGAATTAATCCTGTGGAACAGTTGGTTAACATTTTCCCCCGTTGAGGCACAAAATCTAGTTTCACATACTAAATAAAATATGCAGTATCAGTGAAATGAATAAAGCAATTCTCCCTTATCATTCGATTTTCTTATTATTATTTTAGCTTCAATGTTGAACAAAATCTAAATGCTGCAAAGAAACATTTCTGTTACTGTTTACTGTTATTTTTATTATTATTTTCCAATAACCGTAAACATCATTTCATTCATTGAACACCTGGAGCAGTCTGATGGACTTTATATCATTCATTTTAAATTTAGGACTATTTAGGACAAATTACTATTTATGGAGCCCAGAAAGTGTCAAAAAGAAAACAGAGATGACGGAAATCGGTGTTCATGCCTCAGTAAATAATGCATTTAAAATTATTTAATTATTAATAAAATTATTTTTAAACAATGCATTTAAATGAAATCAACAGATGAATGAGAGCCAGGATAAAAAAACAAAGGAGGAAAAGCATATATATATAAAAAAAAAAGTCCAAGGTTTAAATCCTGACTATTGCTCAAGTTATTAACCAGCTTAGTTTTACAATAAAATGTAAATATTTGTGATATGGTAGCGAACAGAGTAAATATAATCTGCAGAGATTTTAATTTAAATGACAAAAACTCAAACAACAGATGCCTGTAAACAACAATGAAGTGAGAAAATGCTGCTTTGCCTTCTGAGATCCATTAAAACTATTGATTATGTAAAAAGATCACTTGAGAAAAAAAAATCAGGAATAACAAAAAAATTCAAAGATGTTTGTTAAATGGACATCAATATATAATTGCAGAAAAATAATTTATCTTTTACAAAGTAAAATAGGCCAGTGAGTTTAATGACAGTCTAGTCATTTGCTTATGGAGCCTTGGGTGACAAACATCATTAGTGAAAGTGCTGCTGCAAGCTATTCAAAGTTATTCAAATAAACAGCTTCTGTTACCACCCAGATGTCTTCCCGTCAGAATCTAAGAAGATTTTGAAGAGTTTCAACAATCAAATGGTCAAAGTTTTCCGATTTCCAAATGTTTGACATCATTGGAAAACTTTGATCCCACGTTTTCAGAATATGTACACATCTCAAAACCACCTTTGGTAATTTAGTAAGTTGTTTTTAGAAATATTTATTGACATTTCAGTTTCCTACTAATGCATCACCGCTGAGAGGAGAAGCAGTAGAGGAAGAACAAAGAGTGCCATCAGTAGAGAGAAAGGAAAACTGAAAAAAGAACAGGTTGTTTGCTGATACATGCTCAAAGATTGAGCCTCAGTTATTTCAGTTGTATTGCTAATCTACTAGACTTTCTCAGTTTTAAATTACAAATGTCCCCTGACAAAGCTGAAGTTGACGAATAGTGTTTTGCCTAAACCAGGAGTAATGATAAGAGCCTCTTGAAACAGAGATAAGACTGGCAACAGATAGCATACCTCCTGTCAATATAAGCTAGCACCAAGCTAACGGTAATGGATCCCAGTTTCTCTGTCTCTATTCCTCTGCCTGACATATTTTTGTGATTTCACTTATGGAATGGAATTTCAGCCCTGAAAGGTCCAATTAAACTGGGTTCAGCGTGATGCAAACAGTTATCTGCACTGTAAATAATCAAAGTGCTTTTAGACGTCCTTAGCTGGCGTCACATCTAAATTACCTGCAGTAAATTGAATCAACAGATAATGTGTTTGTTTGTTTGTTCTCAACAATGATTAATGAGGACTAATTTGCATCCATTTCCTTGATTTTCAGGTCGAGTGCGAGAAGCTGCATCACAGACAGTGAAATGATAATAATTAATCCATATAAAGCAGCATGATAGATCCACAGTAAGTCACTCAGTGTCAGGTTCCTCAGTGTGTGTAGCAGCGGGGAAATGGACTCATTAACTCAAGTTATTTACGTTGTAGATTCTAATCTTGATTTTTCTTTGTGCATAAGAACTTTTAACATTTTCAATATAGCTTCTCCTAAATTTAGAATCTTAATGAAAACATGAGTACCGTAAACAACTACCTAGAAGTCTGAACCAAAAAAAATTCTCTCCAAACAAGCAACTAATTTGTGACCCAGATATTTGTGTTGTTGTTGAACAATGATCATTCATTCTTTCAATGATTAACTTCATTTTGGGTCTGAAACAACTTTCTAATAAGAAAGAAACAAAAAGAAAAATCATGTAGTAGGCTCTTATTTGTGCTATAAATATTTTAGACAAAAAGAGTTCTGACGCCTCTCATGGGCTGTTTAAAGGGGAAAAAAATACACCATTCGTCAGTGGGACTTTGTTCTATTTCAGCAATTCTACATATTGATTTTAGCCAAGCAAGAATAAAAGAACTAATAGCCAAAAACTGCTGCATCAATACCTCCTGCTAAAATAACTTCAGATGAGGCTGTTGTAAATTGGTCAAACCAACATTAAAGGAGGCAGGAATAATATCCAGGTGAGTCTATATTAAGAGCAGAAATCAATCATGAAGGACAACTGACATCTATAGATACTTTAATCTTTCTTCTTACTGTTTTGGGCCTTCTCACATTTGATCATAGTTTTCTCTTTCAATTTTAGACAAGCATATAAGACATATTTTCTAAACAAGGATTAAAATAAATTCTGGGCAATAAACAACAAATTCCAAAAGTCCACCCTATACTTTACAGTCTATATAGTAAACTATACAGAAGTTGTTTTAGGTTATTTAGGTACCAAATGTATTGGTACATTACAAACAATAATTTCAATGTATTGTATTGGGTAAAGGAAACAAACCAACAGAAAGTAGTGCATAATTTTGAACTTGAAGTAAAATTGTTTCCACATTTCTAATAGATAATAAGCCAACTTTGATCCTGACATACAATTGCATTCAACCCTCCTGATCTCCTGACAGCTGTAAGAACTTTGGGATATAATCTAACCCAGATTTGCACATTTACACATTCATTTTTCTGCATATACAACCCCTGGCAAAAAGTATGGAATCACCAGTCTTGGATGAGCACTCATTCAGACATTTCATGCTGTAAAA
>JAUZNJ010030824.1:0-14564 GCA_034780135.1 Jordanella pulchra
TTCCTTCCTTCCTTCCTTCCTGCCTTCCTTCCTTCCTTCCTTCCTTCCTTCCTTCCTTCCTTCCTTCCTTCCTTCCTCACATTTTAACATGAGCATGCAGGGTGACTCGCCCTACGTATGTTTCAGATTCCCACTCAGTCTTTATCATTGCAGCTGATTGATTTGATATCACTGATTCTCAGCAACATTTCACTCTATTCTTAAAACTTTTTCGACGGGTCTTTCCCAGAGAGTGGCTTACTTCTATCCCACTGGTGTGACCTTATTGCATACCAGTTCTCCTTCTTCCCTTAGAGCGTGACTCAGAGCTGTTGCGCGAACGCGAGTCTGTATTGAGGTTACGCGAGCGCCGGTGGCTCGACGGGGCTTCTTTCGACACGGAGCGAGGTTCGACCAGTCGCGAGGGCGAGCCCAGCCTCGACAAGAAGAGCATTCCTGTGCAAAGCCCCGTCTCTCTGGGGGAGGAGCTGCAGTGGTGGCCCGACAAGGTAGGAGATGCATCCTTTTTATTGGACTAAAACTCATCTGATCAAGCAGGGTCTCCCTTTATGATCTCACTCATTTTCTTTCTTTTTAAGACCTATCTTTGGCTTTCCTTTTCTTCATTTTGGTTATTTTTGAAAGTAGTCAGACAGGAAATGAGATTGTAGGGAACGGAAAGACGTGAAAAAGGTCAACAGGTCAGAGTTCAACCCTGTGACTGAAGCCTGCATACATGGTGACACCAATGACCAATGCACCCTTCACTGTTTAAAACTATTTATGCATTTTATGTCTTTCAAATTCATGTTGAGGAACGTCCCCAAAAGACATGGATCAGTAACTTATTGTCTGCATTGTCTTTATTTTTTTTTTTTCTTTTCTTAATAAATGTTTTTTTTTGTTGAAGATGAGACTTTTTTGATATTTGTTATCATCATGTCATCTTCATCATTTAAATAGAGGAAAAAAGCAATAATACTGGTCCCAAAGAAACTCTAAACCCAGATGGTTCTTAATGGGTGTCACAGAGTTGAAGGTTTGAATACTGCATCAGAAAATAACCTCAGGTCTCAAAAATGCTCTATTTTGTTTGTTTTTTTATTTTTATTAAAACTCAGATAAAATAAATAATGCAGTTTTTTTATTATAACAACTTCTCAGAATCTCTGGCAGCTTGTTAAGCCACAGCAGACTCATTTCACTGCAGCTCTGAGAAAACGTTTCTGGTGATTTAAAATAACCATTTTGAATAATTCAGCTTAAAACAGAATTAAACAACACAGTGCTAACTGTAGCTCTTACAGGAAAAAAGGTAACTGAGATCTTTTTCATTTTATCAGATCTTTTCAGACTGAACACTAAAGCTTCTGACCCAACAGAAAATCACATTAAATTGTAGCATTTAGATCTCGATAGGGAGCCGGTCTGGCTAAACATGCGTAAGAAAACTGAGAAGGAACTTTACTTCAACTAGAAGCAGTGCTAAGCCTAGAAGCTAACTTATTTTTTTAAGTTATTCTTCACATCTTTTCAGTTTTGTATGTTGAATAAACTGACTGTGAATTGAATCATTTTCAAGTAAGCAGGATAAAAGTGCTTACTAATGAGCAGAGCAACACAGCTGATCATGTAACTTGGTGCCAACCAAGGATCATGGTAATAACATAAATGGACAACAGTCCTTTAGTTTTTGCTCCATTTTTGAACAGCTGTCTTCCTTGTGAACCAGAGAAATGTGGATTAGTCACTATGTGCAGTAACAGCTGAGGGAGGGGCATTCTGGGTAAAAAGCTGATAAGAACACTGGTGCTTTGGATTCATATGATTTTATTTTTTATTGCCGATTCATTTTCTTTAATTCCCGGTTTAACTGTGGATGTAATCATCCTCTGCCTAGTGGGATACGGGTGGGTGAAGGTAAGGGATCGGTGTAAACATCAGCGACATGGGATGTAAATTGTTCTGATCTATTTGGTCGGCTCTAAAACAAAAGTGAAGCTTTAAGCTCTGCAAAATATAAATGACCTTTGAACTAATTATTTTATTCTACAAAAAGTTGATGCTGTTTTTAGGGGAAACATGTCGGAGCTCTGGGTTCAGTTTTACCTTTGTTCTAATTGGTTGGGGCCCTCTGCTGGTAGGGCAGCATCACTTCTGTCAGCGTGTCCCAGGGAATGAGTAACTGAATACTGTTAAAGCGCTTTGAGGGTCCTTTAACTTGATAAAGTCCTGTACATCTGTGGGTCATTTCAGCCTCTTGCTTTTCTTCCAGGATGGTGTGAAGTTTGTGAGCATTGGAGCCTTGTTCTCAGAGCTGGTCGCCGTCAGCTCCAAAGGGGAGCTTTATCAGTGGAAGTGGAGCGAGCCTGAACCATACAGGAACACACAGGTGGAGAACAACAGCTGCTTTAATGTATAATATGACTCTAATAGGGGAGCACCGATTGATTGGCCGGCCGTTCGAATGACCTCAGCTTCTTTGGTTTTTGAAGATCACTGATGAGCAGATTCTTTGATGTAAAACTGATCTGAAAATCATCCACTGTCAAATCTTTAAACTTTGATTTAGATTTGAGAGCAGTGATGTAAGAAGTGTTTTGGTTCAGGCTGAAACATTGAAGGTGTTTTGTAATCTTATAACACCTGATGGTGTCAGTTAAAAGAAAAGGAATCAAAAGTGGCGTGTCAGGCTTTTTAAAGCTCAGTGATTGGCCAGAAACCTGCAGTCGCTGCACCCCAGGAACCAATGGATATCTGTGCTGATTCCAGGCATCTTTCTAACTTGTCTTTTTCCCATCAGAGTCCTTCCATTCATCACCCTCGCGTTTCCTTCCTGGGCTTGGCTAATGAGAAGATCACATTACTGGCTGCTAACAGCATCAGAGCCACCGTAGCAACAGAGAGCAACAAGGTAGAGGACTGTGGTCCAGACATTGAATCGGCCGTATGATGAAGTGATAATGCTAAGAGAACATTGTACTAACTGAGTGTGTTTGCACAGGTGGCCACCTGGGTGGATGATACACTAAGCACCGTGGCCTCTAAGCTGGAGCACAGCGCCCAGTCTTTCCCTGAGCTGCAGGGGGAACGCATGGTGTCGCTGCACTGCTGTGCACTTTACACGTGTGCTCAGCTGGAGAACAGCCTCTACTGGTGGTGAGTAGACAGCAGATTCCACGGTGCGAGCGGTCTTAGTGGTTAGCGTAGCCATCATCCAACCAGAACGCTGTAGCAATGAGGAATGAGCAGAATGTTTTTCTTTTTCCCATTTATTTTGGACCGCGATCTGAAATGACTTTCGTTGTTCTGCAGGGGTGTTGTGCCTTTTAGTCAAAGGAAGAAGATGCTTGAGAAGGCAAGAGCCAAGAACAAAAAGCCAAAGTCTAGTGCTGGCATCTCCTCCATCCCCAACATCACTGTGGGAACACAGGTGGGAGCAGTTAGTCTTCCTGGTGACTCCTGGTGATTTAAAGAGCTGCATTGTACTGATGACCTAACGCTGCCCCTCTTTAGGTGTGCTTGAGGAATAACCCCCTCTACCATGCCGGTGCAGTGGCCTTTTCTGTCAGTGCCGGAATCCCTAAAGTGGGCGTCCTGTTGGAGTCTGTTTGGAACATGAACGACAGCTGCAGGTTCCAGCTGCGCTCGCCGGAGAGCCTGAAAAACTTGGAGAAGACCACAAAGACCCAGGAAATTAAGTCAGTCCTTTTTTTGTTTGTTTTTTTTGAGTGAACTTTTGCTGATGTGATTTTAAACCCCAGAACTAAAACGTTTGCCTCTTGTCTCACACCGTAGGATGGAAAGTAAGCCTGAGCTGGTGAAGACTGAGATGGGTCCTCCTCCATCCCCTGCATCCACCTGTAGTGATACCTCTTCCATTGCTAGCAGTGCCTCACTGCCCTACAGTATGTCGCCTCTCATGCTATCTCAACCCATAACTATTCCCTCTTTCAAAAACTCACAAGTCTCGCCTCTGCTGTCTCCCGGGTTCACACTCCGCTCTCATTAGTCCTTTGACTTTGGAGCAGATGGTGCACAGGCTTTTATCAGCAACTTTTTTTTCCTGCTGCCTGTGTTCCTGTGAAGGAAATAAGGCCAGCTCACAGTATATTTGCCTGCCTTTTACTGGGTCTTATCATGAGGAACATATGGAAAGCTGTCAACTGCGATAATTAGTTTGTTATTTTTTAACTTAGCCTTCTGGTTTTTCATTTATATCTGTTGCATTCTGCTTGTAAGGCTGTAATTACGGTTTTAGTGGTTGTATTTTTAGTATTTTAAAGAGTTTCAGCTGTTTACTATCTGTATGCAAGTTATCCGGGTCCGTTTTTTTTCAAACTTTTTTTGTATGAGGACATTTAGGGGGGATTTTATTTTCCTTATTGCTGTGAGCAAAAAAAAACCCACATATTTTAAATGGAGGTGTAGATTACAATTTGAAAAAAAAATGAGTCAAGAAATAGAAATAATAAAAAAAAAAAAGTTTTTTTAGAGTAATTTTGCTGTTTTCTTGTTTTGTTTTTGTAAATTATTACTTTCCTCTAATCTTGTTTACAGATTTTATATTTTTCATATTTTATGTAAAAGAATAAAAAATAGTGAATTTCCTTTTAAAATAATAAATCAAAAAGAAACGAATATAATTTGGATTTATTAAATCTGTAAGGAAAATTGAAAAAACAAAATAAAAAAAATGTCTAAAAATAATCTGAATAATAAATTTGAAAAACAATACAGAGAAAACAGCAAAGTTACTTTTAAATGTTTTTTTTTATTAATTTTTTCTTTTTAAAGTTTCATTTCTGGATTCCAATGATGGATTAAAATTCACTCAATAGTCTTCAGCATTATTAATATTTTTGAAAAGGGCTGGTTGCAGCTTTATATCACATTTGATAATTATTTATTTACTAAGATCACTCCGTTCTAGTGTTATAATTTTACTATGTATTTGGAAACTTTAGCCTTTTTAGACACTTAAAAACACATAAGCCTCTAGTTTTTGACATGCGTCTAATTTAACTCCTAGTGGCCTTATAAACTGCCTTGGTGGCCAGATTTGACCTCTGCTAAAGTTTTGTGACGGAGTAAAAGTATATACTATATTTTCTGGATTATAAGTCGCACCAGCCATAAAATGCACAATAAAGAAGGAAAAGTCACAGGCGATTGCGTTGCATGAAGCGATAACACCAAGGTCCTCCTACAAAGTCATTCATATTGATCTCCTTGGCAAATCCCTGACCAAATACTGCACTGTTCACAAGCCTTTTCCTGGCAGCACGTTGTTCGAGCACCGATGTGTCTCTCGCTTTGGCCGCCTCCGCTTTTCACCCGTCCCTTCCAGATTTCTCGCTAACTCCAAACTTTCTTTCTGCTGCTCGATTACAGTTTTCAGCTGCATATTTTACTGCCTGCAGCTTGTAATCTGTAGAATATGATTTTCTTGTCTGTGCCTTTGTTTTTAAGGCCTTATCAGTTATTTTTCTAAGTTTCCACCAATGTTGAGAAGTTACGTGCTAAACATCTGATATAAGGTTGTTCTTTTAGCAAAAGGAAGGTGGTGCTGCTGCTTTCTCTGTGAAGGAAGAATTACTTTAATATCCACTAGTTTTTTTGTGTGTTTTACTTTTAACCATTGATTTTCCTGCTGGGGTTCATAGTTTAGCCCAGACATCATTTTTTCCTTAATAACCTGCAAACTTTTTGCTTAAGTTTTGATTCCATATTTTTTAGATTTGCTTTTAATGAAGGTCATTTCTGGTCTTTATTTGACTGATAAATATAAAAAAAAAAAACACCTGGGCTTCAAATCAGACTCAGACATACTTTAATAATCCCAGAGGGAAATTATAGTATAGAGTTTTTGTGCAGCAGTCTGAGTCGAGGCGTTTTTTTGTTCACTTCAGTGCAGATATTAGTTTATAGCGAAGGGTGAGAGAAAACAGAAATGCAACAATGGATGATTAAATATAAACAAACCAAGAGAAAAATGATGCTTTGGTTCCCTGTTTGTTGTTCTAGCTTGGACTTAGAACCCATGAACACGTTTGGCTACTGTAGGTAAAATAACTGTTGCTGTATATCTACAAAACATGTTCAAAATGAAGAAAACATAAAAAAAAAAAAATTTGGACCTGAATTCAATGCAAACAAAGAGTAAAACGTGCAATAATATGAACAGAAAGGTCATCGGTTAAAAAGCATAAACCAGCTTGACGTTAAGAAGCAAAAAACTTTTCTATTTGCATATTAATAACTAAAAGATTATTGATTGTCTATCTAGAAGCGAATTATATGAGCCTCCGATTAGAGATAGACGACTCTAATCTGAGCTCTAAATGAATAAACCTGCATGCTTATATACTGGTAACTGGCCTTGTAGGGAGTCGGAGGACGAGGGGCTTGAGGATCCCCTGACGGTTAACAGGAGGGAACAAGTAGGGGATGGAGGAGTGCTTGATCTGGGCGTCGCATCCAGTTACACATATTTCAAATACACAATAAAGCTCCGATTTCAAATATGCTTTAAAAAAACAACTAAAGGTTGACCGTGTTTGTTGTTCTCAGAGCGCAGACGTTCAACCCCAGCTCCTAAAGAGGAAGAGAAGGTGAACGAGGAGCAGTGGCCTCTCAGGGAGGTGGTCTTTGTGGAAGATGTTAAAAACGTTCCTGTTGGAAAGGTGGGTGTGTCTGACAGCTCAGGATTTTATTAACCTCTGTCTGGACTTTGAATGAAATGATTTACATTAATTGGGCACGTTTAGAATCACAATAAGAATTCAGTGATCGTTCATGTCAGCGATCAGGACATGGAGACTCTGGACAAACAATTATCTCATTAAAATCAATAGAATAGAAATGTGTTGGTTATGTTTGGTTTGTTTTATGGAGTATTAGGGCCATTCTGACATTTTCTTTAATCAGTAGATATAGAGCTGCACCTTTACAAATAGATGCTTTTAGTAAATTAGCTTTTGAAATATAAAAAAAAATCTCATATTAAATCTATGGCAAATGTATAAAAATATACAAACATATACATACAATTTTTACATCTAAATAAATAAATTGGCAAATACAATTTTTTACAAATAAATAAATTTATGAATAAATAAAGCTTGAAAATATTAAAATGCTTTGAAAATAAATTTAATTATAGGTCTTGAGTTATGATAAATTCTAAAATATTTTCTTGCATTTCGTAGATTTCATATAACTTTTCTGATAGGATATTTATTCATTTATTAATAATTATTATTGAATGAAAAAGGTCTTCATGGACTCATGCGTAAGCTAGAAAAAAAAATCCTTGTTTATTGGAATTTCTTTCAAATATTTGGAAACAAGTCGTTTATTTTGAATTTTTCCGTGAATAATTGCATCATCAACCGCCTCAGGTGTTGAAGGTGGACGGTGCGTACGTGGCTGTGAAGTTTCCTGGAACATCTAGTAGCATGACCAACCAAAGTGCTGCTCCTCCTCCGGACTCCGATCCCTCCTCGCTGTTGCAGGACTGTAGGCTCCTCAGAATAGATGAGCTGCAGGTAGACGCTTCACTTCTGCAGCATCAGACGCCTCAGGTTTTCACAGATGGTCGTATTTCATTGATTTACCTTCCATGTCGACATTACAGGTGGTCAAAACTGGTGGGACTCCAAAGGTTCCCGATTGCTTCCAGCGAACTCCTAAAAAGCTCTGTATCCCAGAGAAGGCAGAAATTCTGGCTGTAAACGTTGACTCCAAAGGTGAGTTTTATCTCTGTATTGAATTCCTTTTGTACAGCTTTGAAGAGGCTCCAGCTGCAAAGTTTTGGAGGCTATCAATATCTGACAGTAATCTATCAGTAATCAGCCATTTGAAATGGAGACGCCTTCACTGACTTTTGTACATGCCTATATAACTGCTGCATCATCTGGCAGGATGGAAATAAACATCAGTGATTAGAAACCATCATGTTACAGAATAATGGTGGCATGGACACGAGCTTCACCTGCTGTAAAATGTGCAACATGAACACAACACGTCTGTTTTCCTGTTCCCTCCACTGGCTGCCTCCTCCTCAAACAGTTAAAGATGGAGATTCTAGTTCTTAAATATCTACACCTTATTATCTCAAAGATATACCAAGCAGGCGGGCACCTGGTCACATTTTAGTAATTGTTTAATGTATTGATTATCATATTTTTTGCTTAATTGCTGCAAAAACAGATACTTTTATTAAATTAACACTTTTAAAATATAGCAAAAAAAGTGATATTACAAATATTCAAATGTCTTTTTTTTTAATTTGCCATTTTTTTTTCCCCTCTTTGCCTTTAATTTCTGATTCAATTTCTTGTCTCGTCAATTTTTTATGTTTTTTCATTATTCAATTTAATTATGATTTAAAGGTGTTAATGCTGATAAATTGGTGCATCGCTCTCATAAATAGACAATCAGTCACTTTTTTTGTTTGTTCTATTTCTAATGGTGTGCAAGTGTTAACTTTATTTTTTTCCTCCTCTTTCAGGAGTCCATGCAGTTCTAAAGACCGGTAACTGGGTAAGGTACTGTATCTTTGACCTGGCCACAGGCAAAGCTGAGCAGGAGAATAACTTCCCTACAAGCAACCTGGCCTTTCTGGGGCAGAATGAGTGCAATGTGGCCATCTTTACTGCAGGACAGGTAGGATGGCCTCCTGATCAGCTGCACTTTGTCTTCAGTCAAATCCGAGCTGTGCAGCAATCTGTCCTTTCCTCCCCAGGAGTCTCCCATCATCCTTCGGGATGGGAATGGCACAATCTATCCTATGGCTAAAGACTGCATGGGTGGAATCCGGGATCCTGATTGGTTGGACCTGCCTCCCATAAACAGCCTGGGGATGGGGGTGCACTCTCTGGTCAATCTGCCATCTAACTCCACCATTAAAAAGAAAGCTGCTATTATTATTATGGCTGTTGAGGTGAATATTCCCCCCTTTAATAACCAGTAGAATGATGTCACAGTGATGTCTAGTAGAACGTCCTAAATGATCCCTGCAGAAGCAGACGCTGATGCAGCATGTGCTGCGCTGCGACTACGAAGCTTGCCGGCAGTACCTGATGAACCTGGAGCAGGCCTTCCTCCTGGATCAGGGCAGCCAGGGCCTCGGAGCTCTTCTGGGTCATCGATGCGATGGGAACCGTAACATCCTCCACGCTGCTGTCTCCGTCTGCTTCCCTGTTAGCAACAAGGAAACCAAAGAGGAGGAAGGTAAACTTTTCCTACTTTCCTTCTGATGTGTATATTTGTTAGCTTAGTATTTGAAGTCGTTTTTTTCTTTGTATTTTTATTTGACACTAATTTAAGATCTAAAGTTTGCTGCTGTGACTTCCTGTAGAGTTTTATTATTTTAAATCTTAAGGATAAAGTTTTTTGCTTTTCAGAGGCAGAAAGGTCAGAGAGAAACACGTTTGCAGAGCGTCTGTCTGCTGTAGAGGCGATCGCCAACGCTATTTCTGTGGTGTCGAGTAACAGCTCTGGAAACCGGGCCGGCTCCTCCAGTAGCAGAGGGTAGGTTACCAGTTAGATCATTGGAATGAGACCCACCTTCTAAACTTGGAACATTATGTAAGGATTATAGTAAGAACACAGAGTGGATGTTTTAATTGCTGTGTGGCCGATAGGCTTCGTTTGAGGGAGATGATGCGGAGGTCTCTCAGAGCGGCAGGTTTGGGCCGCCATGAATCCGGCCCTACATCCAGTGACCATCAGGATCCCGTCTCCCCACCCATTGCCCCGCCCAGTTGGGTCCCGGACCCTCCACCAATGGACCCTGGTGAGTCCGTAAAAAAACCCGTTAGCTGACATTAAGTTAATTAAAGGTGGATCCAATGAATAAAGAAGGTTTCCTCTCATCCACAGATGGAGACATTGATTTCATCCTTGCACCAGCAGTTGGATCACTCACCACAGCATCCTCTGGTTCGAACCAGGGCCCCAGCACTTCCACCATACCAGGTTTCTATAGAAACACCCCAACAGACCTTTTAAAGGGGAACAGATTAGAAATGTGTTGATGAAGTATGGAAGTCATCTCTTTTCCACCTTTAGATGGGTTTGGAAACAGCTCCTTCATTTTCTAAGGAACAAAATGCAGTGGTTTTCATTTTGTTCTTTGTTTCTGTTGTTCGCATTGATTTAAATGCCTCCATTATTATTTATCAAATCACAAACTGATTGTAGCATTTTGTCCAGTGGTCCAATTTGTTGATGTAATTCAGGACCAAGTTAAGACGCTCTGGTTGAACTGGTCTTATGGTTCTTAAACTGTTTCTAAAAAGCCATATAAAAAAATAAAATATCTTGTTTGAGGGTTTTTGCAAGTAATTGCAAAGTACTAAAGAAAATGTAATGTTTTAAAGTAACGCTACTTTTGACCTGGGTATTAGCCTGATTTTAGATTATGAAATGCTTTTTCAGGTCAATATTCAGCACAGGCTGCCCTTCTCAAAAACTCTCCTATGTATGTTTAGAGGGATGAATCTAAAGTTAAAAGTTGTTAGCTAACAAAGCAGATGTGATTCTTAGCATATCAGACGTATTTCTGCTTCTCTGATGTCAGATTTAATCTAGACGGCTGAATGTGGCCTTGAATTTACCAGGAACTCCGTACTTTCTCAATTTGCTGCTCCAAAGCGCTCGCTGTTCCAGCAGATTGGGATAAATAGATTGAGGTTGTTTAATTTTGCGACAGTGCAGAGCTGCCAGTTACATCCAGGAGATCTAAACCTGGAAGTTACAGCTCTAGCACCCCTAGTGGTTAAATGTGAGTGTTGTTTTAATGAGCCGTGACCCAGTAAGTTTGGTAAATTGTTGAACCCTGGCTTGAGGATAAAGTAGTTGAAAATGGGAAGCTTTTTCTACCCTAGCAGCATGTTTAAACTCCTGTTCTGTGTTTCTACAGGGCCGTCAACTGAGACATCTGCAGTGGAGTCTAAAGACAGGAAGGCCAATGCTCACCTTATTCTAAAGCTGATGTGTGATAGTGTTGTTCTCAGGCCACACCTATGGGAACTCCTCTCTGCAAAGTAGGATTTTTCACCTGTTTAAATTTCAGAGTGGAGATAAATCATCTCCTTTACAGCCATTTTGCTTCCTGTATTTGTCTGAAGTTCTTGCCTGTGTTGCTGTGTCTCTTTGACAGGGATGCCAGAGGAATGACGCCTTTCATGCTGGCTGTCAGTGGAAGAGCCTACCCTGCTGCCATAACTGTACTCGAAGCTGCTCAGAAAATAGCCAAGAGTGAGTTGGTCATTTACTGTTTGTCATTTAAAAAGGAACGATTTCATATCTGTAACAGACGTCTGCGTACTTGCCCTTCTGTGTGTGTGTGTGTGTGTGTGTGTGTGTGTGATGCACTTTCACCACAAGAGGAAAAGCTAATTTTCTTCCAGCTGCCACCTCTAATAACTGCTGCAGGAGTAAAAGCAGAATTTGTGTACAAGTGATGTAATATTAAGGAGTTTTAAAGTAATAGCCTGTGTTCTGGGTTTAGACTCTTTATTTCTTGTCTTTTTCATTCCTACCTTTCGCCTTGAATACAGTGGGTGACCCAGGCATGGGTGAGAAAGAGGATGCAGATTCTATGTTCATGGAAATGATTTGCCCGTCTGGCACCAACCCAGATGATTCCCCGCTCTACGTCCTCTGCTGCAATGACACCTGCAGTTTCACCTGGACTGGAGCTGAGCACATTAACCAGGTCAGGATGGGAATGAGATGCCAGGGAGCCTCTTCCTGTTCCACTTTGAACTCAACATTCGCTTATTGAGAGTTTTGTGTTTCAGGACATATTTGAGTGTCGAACTTGTGGCCTACTTGATTCGCTCTGCTGCTGCACTGAGTGTGCGAGAGTGTGCCACAAAGGACATGACTGCAAGTAAGGGTTTTTGTTTCAGCTTTGTTGGGACTTGAGCTTCATTTTGTTGCTCTTGATTTATATCTTCATTATGTGATTTCTTCTTCCTCAGGTTGAAAAGGACTTCTCCTACAGCTTACTGTGATTGTTGGGAGAAATGCAAATGCAAAACACTGATAGCTGGCCAGAAGGCGGCTCGCCTCGATTTGCTCTACAGACTTCTAACAACAACAAACCTGGTCACTACACCAAACAGCAGGTCAGCCTCCTTTGCATTATAGATACAAATTAGGGGTTTTAACTAATATTTAATCTAAAGATTAATTGTTGATTAAATGTTTGTAGGATTTGAATTAGTTCCATCAGATTGACTGATGACGTCCTCTTAAACATAAATGGATCCAGAGTGTTTCAATGCTTGACAAGGATGCTGAAGGAGCTTCATGTTGTTCTGTTCAGTAACTCTTCACGCTATCAGCCAAGTAACCCGCAGTTAGCCGTGCTGCAAGGCTGAGTAGCATTGCTACAAATGAAATGAGAATAAGAGCAGTAGATGGATACCCAGTACCTTAATAATGTCAAAAATAGCAAAGTTTGAGTTGTAGTAAGTAATAGTCGACACATTAGCTGCGTTTCCATTACAAGTATTCATAAAGCTCTGTCGATATTCTGCTAATGTTAAAAAAACATGATTTTTAGTTTAGAAATATACCTATAAGTTTATTCAGGCGACTCGTTAGAAAACATCCCAGTTCTTCCCTCATCATCTCACTTCTTAAAAATTTGGGAGCTTTTTAAATGTTGCTGCTTTTTGCATTTCAGCTAATTTATTGTCATAGTTGCACAACAATCAGCCGAAAAAGCAAGTTTTTTGGTTTTCACCTGTTAAGCTGGAAAATGATCCAGTCCCACCGCCCAGCTGAGTTCTTAGCGCATCCTGTAGGTTTTACCGTTAACTGGCTAGTTGTTCCTGTTCTAAATAGTTCTTTAAATGTCCTATTTGTTTTTATTTTTTTGTTGTTGTTTTTCACCCTAATGCTGATATTGGATCGAAAATTTTTCAAAATGTTTGGTTCTTCTTGCAGAGGAGAGCATATATTACTGTTCCTGGTTCAAACCGTTGCCAGGCAGAGTGTGGAGCACTGTCAGTACAGGCCACCACGCATCAGAGAAGACAGGAACCGCAAGGCTCCGAATGCAGAAGGTGAGTTTCTGCTATAAACCTTCATTATCTATTGAGGAGTTAGTGCTGACTGGTGTAACCTTTGCCAGTTTCAGGATTATTTCTCTAAAACATCCGTTTTATTCTTTCCTTTAGACTCAGATATGCCAGATCACGACCTGGAACCTCCCCGCTTTGCTCAGCTGGCTCTGGAGAGGGTCCTACAGGACTGGAATGCCCTCAAATCCATGATTATGTTCGGTTCTCAGGAAAACAAAGACCCGTATGTATTTGATCAAAGTTTTTAGAGAGAATCAGACGGTTTGAAACAGATTGTGATTTACAGAACATGGAAACTTTGTTTATTAGCTGCATCTGCAAACACGCTATCACATTTTTTTTATATATAAAAATAAATAAGCAAATTTGCTAAGCATGTTAAAGACTAATCTAATCAGAAATGAATTGCTAATTAACTGTTTATGTATACAAGAGTAAATTGAGCATTAGCTAGCAAAGAAAATACCTTTCTGTTTAGTTTAATTAGAGCCTTTTAATTCTTTCATTCTTAACAGTATATCACAGTTGGCCAACTGTGATATACTGTTAAGAAAAAAAAACTCTTTTTATAAGCCATGTATGTTTATTTACACATTACAAAAAAAAATGGTATAGCTTTATATTCAATCAAGTGTTTTAACGTTGTTTTGGTTTAAGGTCATTATGAAGATTTCTGGATTTATTTTTTTCTGTTTTAGTCTTAGTGCCAGCAGCAGAATTGCCCACCTCCTGCCTGAAGAACAGGTCTACTTGAACCAGCAGAGTGGCACCATTCGCCTCGACTGTTTCACACACTGCCTCATCGTCAAGTGTGCTCCTGACATCACCGTAAGTGCAGTTGGTCTTGCAGTAGAAATCAGGCTGTCCTCTCTTATTTCATCTACCCTTCTAGTAGATGGGTAGGTGTGGCCGTCTCTATGCCTGCCTTCCCTGCAGTCTTGGGCTCCTTTAGATATCTGGGGCTCTGGTTGCCTCTTTGTCGGCTCTGGGCCTTGCAGGGCCAGTCCGGGGCCACTCACGCCTGCTATTGAGCATATTCTCCCTCTGAAGAAGTCTTGTAAACCCATCATACAGATCCATAGCCGTAGTGTTTAGCTGCAGGTGTCCTTCAATACACGCTTTTACCAAATAGAGCTACAGATGAATTCAACTCTGAACAAAATGGTGTATTCATCAGAAGTTTTGCTTACTGTATGCATGTATTAACTCTGTGTCTGCATGTATTAACTCTGTGTCTGCATGTATTAACTCTGTGTCTGCATGTATTAACTCTGTGTCTGCATGTATTAACTCTGTGTCTGCATATATTAACTCTGTGTCTGCATGTATTAACTCTGTGTCTATGGAATACTCTCTCTCTCTTCTTGTGGCTAGTATGTTTTTGTTTGTTTTTGGTGTTTTTTTGTTTTGTTTTGTTCTCCGTTCTCTTGCTCTTGTTTCATGCCGTATTCTTGGAGCTACGGCACATTTTCTTGTTTG
>JAUZNJ010030825.1:1207-14564 GCA_034780135.1 Jordanella pulchra
TGCATATAGAGTCATCAGAGACTAATGAAAATAATGCTAAAAGTAATTGTTTTCTTCTGACCAAATAACTACCCAAGCAAAGTAAAGCTGGGGTCTGATATTCATATGCTGATATCCAAAATTCAAAAAAGGAAAGTCCTACCATTCCTTATAATCAATCTGTCTTAGCTAGTCGTCAGTCGTGAGTGCTATGCTAGTTAAAGAGCCATCTTTGAAAGCATGTTGACAGTCAGAAATAAGATGATTGACTTCTATATGTGTGTTTAAACATAACCCTCTCCATCAGTTTACTCAAGATTTGTTAAATAATCATGGATCTGCTGTTTTGCCGGCTCAGTGGTTCTTTTGAATTTTTGTCGAAGGAACAACTTTTGATATTTTCCACAAATCTGTATTAACACATTTATCAAAGCATAAACTGAAAACACACCATAAAGGCTTAGCTACTACTTTGGCTGCAGTCATTGACATTTTTCCTTTTATTAAATCAATTCTACAAGGTTCATCAAAATTTGTGTTTATCAGTAGTTTTTAATGTTCTCGTGCTTTACAGGTTTAAAAAAAATAAACAGTCCTCATCATTTATCATTTGTTTATTTCTGATTGTTTCTTTAATATTCTATATAACTAGAGGCATCCCCTTTTTATTAATTATTGCTTAAATATGATAAGTGACAAAGTGTAGAGACTATATTTATCATAGGGGCTGTTTTGTGTGTTTTTAACTATAGGGACTTTTAGAATTAAGTGGAAGTGCCCACTGAGGTAATCACACATTTAGTATCCATGCGACTTTGTGAAATTTCGTGATTTTTTTTTTATTTAGGATAAACTATATAAATGTTTGATCTGTGTGTTTCAAAAATCCAGTACATAGATACAGAAACTTGTCAAAAAATCTTTAAATACGTAACCTTTCTTTAAAGTATTTTTTATGTACTAATGAAAGTACAGTCCTGCAAAGGGTAAATATAATAAAAATATAAATTAGTGGGACTGGATGGCATGTAGCACATTTTGGATGAGGTATCCGAAGCATTAGAGAGCTCAGTGATCTCATGCATGGAAGGCATGTGAATATTATTAAATCAATGTTTGCTAATTATAACTCCACTTTTTACAGCCTGCAGACTGTAGGGTAACCTCAGTTATGAGATATGTTATTTTATTAATGAAATGTTAATAGCTTTGACGGCCGACCAACAGGTCAGAAGCCTCTGCTTGATGGAATTTTGTGAGATTATTTTAGCGATTAAAACAATTGGCAGGAAATAAGTTCGCAGCTTTGGGTGTCATGAACACTCACATCACATCTGTGTTTAACAGACTGGAGGAATAGATTATAAAAAATATCACAAAAACAGGAGATAATGATAGACAAGGAAGAATTCTGATCCATGACCTTTTATTTTCACCTTTGGTTATTTTTTCCTGTTTGGTTTCTGTTTTGCACCATACTTACAGAAAACTCATTATTCAATAAAAGCGGTTTCACATCTATTTCTTTAGTGCTACTCACTCTCAGAGAATTAGCTGCTCTCTGTAGGGTGAGTGGGTGTGACTGTGAACCACAGGTGATGACAAGAGGACCATATGCTGATGTATTTTTACTTCTTCCCGTGCTGCAAAGAGAGCGACAACCTAATCTTTTTTTTTTCCATCAATTTACTGAAAATGTTAAAAACCTAGATAGATGGACAAAGCTGCAATTCATCTGATCTTGGATTTTAGGTTATTTTCATTTTAATTCCTTAGCTAACAGTATTTATTTTAATCTATAGTGGTATTGTTGGCTGTATATGGGTAGATTTATCCGTTATATGTTTTTAGGTGAGTGCCATTGGGGGCTGCAGACTCTTTTAACTTCCATTTAGCTTTATGCTGTCCCTTGTCTTTTCTCTGGAGAGAACTTGGTTCTCTCAGGCTCAGAGGCATGACAATATGCTTAAGCTGTAGCATAATACTTATTTTTTTCCCTCTTTGTAGAGGTGTTTTGCCTTTAGGCTAAAGATGTCAGCACCAGAACTGACCTTAATAACAATGTTCAGACAATACTCACAATGATCTTCCACTATCAACTCGGGGTTTTGTATAGTTGTTATGTTATAATGAGATTGACCTTTGGAAAGGTTACAAAGATGAATGTATGTTAGAATATTTTTGTTTTGGGGATGGCATCCTGGGCATTTGAAAAATGTTCAAACAGTTTGAAATATTTCCTAATTCTTTCACCTTACAACCTGCCAACATCAATATATTTTATTAGGATTTTATTTGCTATATTAATTGTCTTTCTGTGATATTCTTAGAGCAAACATGCTTATTTGTGCTTCTGTTTCTTAAAATTGTACTAAATACTAGAAATGTAAAATTATTGGTTGTAACATAATAAAATGTGAAAAAAAATTAATGACTGGGAGAAATTTTTCAAGATGCTGTCATTGCATTTGTGAGGATTTTATGCTACTATATGTTTTGGGGGTTTTTTATGCTGCCTTTAATTTGGATGTAGAGACTCTCCAAACCGCTGACATGCAGTGGTAAATGTGTGAGGGTTGAGAATTTTAGATGAATAAAAGAAAATGGAGGATAAAAAAAGAAGGTGACATTGGTGATAATTGAAGGAAAGAGAGTTGAATCCTTGGGGAGCCGCTATTCCGAGATCTTATACTTGACTGTCTAAATGATGCATAAAAGGAAAGAAAACACAGTAAAAGCCTGTCAGGAAGGTATTTGATACATTACTACTCCTTTCCTTCTGTGTCAGAACTGTAATTAAGGTTTAACTGAATTGAGGAGTTGGACTTTTCCATCCAGGGAGCAAAAAATTATTAGTCCAGATTTATTTCTTCTCTTATTTACCCTGCATCATCTAATAACCCTGTGACCAGAGGAGAGAGATCAATAATTTACTACTATTGTTCCCCCCCTTGGACAGCCTGTCTGTCTTTATATTAAATGATGAATTATTAACTGAGTGCAGGATGGGAAATCTGTTGAATTTCCCTCTTGAAGCCAACTTCAAAACCTGCTCTGTCACTCACAGATAACAATAAGAAGATCAGAGCATCTTCTTGGTTGAGAAGGTTAGCATGGATTTGTTTTTTTAGATTTATATCAGCAAAAGGTGGTTAGAAACTGGAATAAATGCTATTAAATGCTAAATCTCACCCATATGTATGAATACATATGCATCGTCAAAAGGTATTTCTCTGCAGAAAAAACTGTTTGTGTCTGTTTTGCATTTGGTCTCCAGGCAAATTGCTCGCCTTCTACTCGAAAAGTGCCATCTGATAACTAGGCTCCCTAATCAACCTATTAATATGCATCTCAATTGAGAAGAGAACAGCTTATTGTTCCCTTGGTAAATTGATAGCAGATATTTGTAAAATGGTTATGGAGGATTCCTTTTTGGGGTATTTTTATGACCATTAATGTTTTGTTTTTTTTGTGAGTGTGTACCAACTTCAATTGTTGTATTGATAATTTCCTTTTATTGCACCCTGCAGTTGATATTGTAAAATTATAATTTCATTTCCCTTCAGGGATTAATAAAGTGTAATTGAGTTGAAGTGAATTGAATTCAGGAGTAAAAGGTAGGATCTCTTGATATGACTTAAAATAAAGAAATATCAACCCCAATGTCTTTACCTTTTGTTGACAGGAAGCTGTGAGCCCAACTTTTTTTTATAGTTACCATGGCACCACAGAAAGAGCTTGGAATCATTTAAGCTTCATTCGGTCTCCGAGACATTTGGGTTACAAACACAATAAACCCAGAAAATGTAACCGTAAAGGGCCTCAGTGGTGTTGTGAATTATAATGGTCTCTAGTGAATTCACTGTGGTTCTGCTGGAGAACGCAACAAGAATGGTGAATGGTAAAAATGGTTAAAGAGATAAAAATGCAGCTGATAACTGAATCTGTGTGCATATATATTTTGTTATATTTTTTTGTCAGTTCTTTCAGAGTAAAAATTACACATATAGTAAAATATTAAAACCCTTTTTTTCTTTTGTCATTTTGTTGGCAATAGTTTGCAGATGATAAAAAGAGGCAATTCAATGTTCGATAACAGAAGTATCTTTAAACTGAAATGTTTAACTTTTTTTGACACTTGAAATGGAGGCGATCAGGTTCTCTGCTGATCGGCATCTATAAGCACAGAACCTACAGAAGTACCGTCAATCCCTTGTCTTATATTTACACTAGCTGTATTGTTACGGAATCTGTGCTCAGTTATGTAAAAGTAAAAAAAGAAAAAGGAAACAAAGAGAAAGGATACTCTTAACAAAAATGTCAAACTTGTGCAAAATATGTTTATGTTTTTGCATCTAACAGTTTGGCCTAATTTTATATGAATACTGCTTCAATGCAGCATGGCATAGAGGTAATTAAACTGTGCCCCAGCTTAGGCCCAGGCTGCTTTTTCAGAGGCTGCATCTTTTACTTTGTGACCCTTGTCTTCATGATCTAATATCATGATCACTGAACAAACTTTTGGTTCCTTTGACAGTGTGAGCAGGTGCCAAGTCCTGGAAAATGAAATGCTTATAGGAGCTTGAAGGAAGCATGAACTACTCAAAAGTTTCCTGCTAAACGTTGCACTGATGGTTCAATTCTGGAAAAACACATTTGACCAACGGCAACAGATAATATTGGAACCTCCAAAATATCATCAACTGAGGACGCTTCTCCTGGACTTAAAACAACAGGGATTCTGTGCCTCTAAACTCTTCTTCCAGAATCTGGTATCTTCCAGATGTACCTCAAGGTACTTTCTAAATAAAATATAAACTATATTCATTGTAAAGTCGATTGTAAACCTCGATTGGTATGAATAGCAACGAACTATAAAAACAGCTTTTTAGTTGATTTAATCTCCATATTATAGAAATTGTAACTATTTATTCTAATGCCAGTAATGTTTTCCATGAATTACTAAGAATGGTATGAATACGTTAACTTAGAATTGCCAGTTTTCAAGTAATTCATCGTAAAAAAATATTCTTAGTTGAATGAAAGTCATTTTAGATCTAAATCTGCGAACATTTTAGGCCTAACTGCATGTTAAGAATATCGGTTTATGTTTGTGAAATCTCACGTTAAAAAGAAGCAGACCTGAAACTCAGCAGTCAGGTTTCATGCAACAGGAAGAAAAACAATATTTGGATATAATTTGATGCAGCGCTTCAGGAAGGGTCATTAAGCAGACATACAGATCTACTATGATACCGCTACATTATTCAGCCATGACTTGTTGGTTAGTTTTTCTCTGTAACTAGAGGAATGTGCTGATTGTAAATTAAAAGCCACCATGTTCACTGTTTTAGATCCTGTCTGCCTGTCTTTATGCACCCTTTAGGTTTAGCCAGTGAGCACTCCATGCAGCTCAATGGCAGCGGGAAAGAAACTAACACACATGTATCTCACATACATATGCATTACACAAACACTACATGCATGCATATTCAGCACAGCATGCTCAAAACAAGCCATGTGTCTAATATGCTTCCTAGACACCACTTTTAAAGCACATATACTTTATATTTCTCACCCACTGCTCTGCACAGGTTCTCAATAAGAATTATTAGGTCTTAAATGTGAAGGTAGATCATAAAGCATCTCTGTCACACACTTTAAACCTGTTAATATAAGCAAACATATTCTCGGTAAAATTAACACTTATTTTTGGTTTAACTGTAGTAGAATCATACATTTATGCCTTCACTTTTCCTGGGGTTCCCAGGTATAAATATATACTTCCAATATTTCCAATGTGCTAAACCATTTTTTATTTTTGTCTTTCATTGTTTTGGGAAAAAGGTAAATGAGGTACTTCCTGCTCTTGTAAATAATGTTAATGATATGACACTGAAGCACCCCAAGGTCAATGCTCACCTAATCAGATTGAGTCAGGAAATTGCTCCTAATCTAATAAAGTTAAGTATTGGATTCCTTCCTGCTTTCCAGGATGGTAAAGGTAAAACGTGCAGTATGACGGATCATTTAGGAGTTAAGAGTTAACATTACAATGAAAAAAACAGAACTTCAATGCAGAGAGATGGCCTGCAAAACTGAATTAAAAATTAATGATGCTACGTTCCACAGCATGCATTATTCACTTGGCCTTTGTTTATGTTGATCATCTAAATGGGTTCCTGTATGTACTTCAAAAAAATATCCAAGGCAAATTTTAATTGTCACAACTGTTTAAAAAAAGAGTTTGTTTGTAGTGCTTCCCAGTAATTACGGCTATCCCTAATTGGAATGTTTTTTTTAATGAAGTTTAACCTGATGTGATGTCTTTTTCTGAAATAAAATTTAATTATGTACCATTTAGAATTTTGTCACTAAATTATGGTATTTCTTCTCCAAAGCTTTTATGTGCTGGTACAAATTTGAATTTGATTTCAGTTTATTTTTAGGAATTATTTAGGAATAAAATATAGGAGTTTCAATGATTTTTTTCAAGCATTGCTGCCATTAATGTGTATAATATACCTATACTAGGAGCAGATGTTACAGCATGCTGCTGCTAGAAGAGTTGTTGTAAAACAGTATTTTACTATCATTAAAAAATGATAAAATGATGAAAATTATAATAAATTAAAATCTCTTTAGGATCCACATGAAGGGATTTGTATGACTAGCATCATCAGAATGGCAGGATCCTGTGAATTCCCTTCAACACTATAAATTCCTCAGAGCTGGTTTCCTATAGCTTGTTACACTCTGCGAGAAAAAAGAAATTTTTTTCTTGGGAGAGATTTTAACTGACTTTTTTCTTTATTAACTTATTTATTTTTATTTTTACCATAAGTAGTATAAGAAAATGTCTGGAGCCAGAAACAATCAACCCAAAATAAGGAAACCATATGCTTTTCTTTTCATATATGAAATACTTTTTATATATCTGTTTAGCAGTCATTAATAGATGCCTTTCTGCAAAAGTAAGGCTGCTTTGTTTATTTATTAGCCTATTGAATTTTTATTAATATTTCTGTTCAGTATAAAAGTACAGTTTTGATAAAATCCATTTAGCACTTTTAGTTAAAAAAATGGATAAATGATTGTCATTTTCAAACTGTATATGTACCTTTAACTCATTTTTGGTCTTGGTGATAAAAAGATGAGACATACTTCTGGTAGATTCTTCTCTTTACTATGAGATTTTCTTTTTTAAAGAAGCTAAAATAATAAAATTTCCAAATATGATCTAATTTATAAAGACCAAAAAAAGAGCATTAAGGAGTGTTGTTATTAGTGCAACCCAGTAGCTCTTAAATATAGTTACTGAGTGTAAAAATGGTAGAAATCCTCAGTTTGAGGCTGGATAATCACCAACCAGAGCCAATCAAGCTGAAAATTGCCTAACTCCAATTTCAAACTTATTACTAACTGCATCTTAAACTTGATGCAACCTTTCATTATCACAAGTAGCTACCTATTTACCTATGCTGTACTTAAGAACGGACAGAATATCAGGGCAAGTTTAGAATGGTGTTTTCTACGTGTGTACAGGTTCTATCAAACTAACATAACACAATATGACAGCATTGACAACCTTCCAGTCTTAAATGTTTGCCATGTGCAGCATGTTTGTGCCCAGTTAACAGCACGCCTTATACACCAAATAAAGCTGATGCAATCAGCTTTATTTGTACTGACGTCTGTATAACTAAACATTAATAAAGGATCAGCAAATGCAAATATATCAGCTTTAGAAAAAAAACCTTTCAAACTGATGTATTTTTTTTCCTTTAAGTAGTAGTTCCTACAAATCAAAAGGTAAATATTAGGTTCAGCTTGTCTCCATTGCAGTAGTATGACCTGTTTTTAACCTATGCATGTATTATATAGAATAAATGCATTTATATCTATGTAGATATTTTTCTTCTTAGGACATTTGATCTATTTTTGATTTTATACAGATTTTTTATTTATCTGCAAGTGTGTAATATGAATGTATTTTTTATACAAGTATTTCTCATTTCTGTTTCCATATTATGTTTACATTCTAAGCTGGGAATGTCAACCAAACCTTATTATTGTTTCATAATGACCATGCAGATACTATACTCTCAACAGACACATTCAATATAAACATACAATAGCTCTTCCTTCTTTAAAACATTTTAACTTTATATTTCATATCACTATTAACTTGCGATATGTTTTTCATGCCTTAACTACATTGAGTCAGGGCAAACTTTATTAGTTTTATGTTTTCTTGCTTCATCGAGCAGATCCACCCTCAGCTGTTTTCCAGTCACTTTTCTTACTCAACCAATGAGTCTCCATACATTATCATCAGTGGGACTTTACCCTTAAAACTGGACTTTGGTGATAAGATCATTCTAGGTGACCTTGGAAGTAGTGCCACCCTGGCTTATGGAGGATTTATAAGAGATTGCTTCTCATAGGAAACTACCTAGTTTCATGTAGAACTATCTGCTAGTCTTTAAATAGCTGCCATGTTTCAAAAATGTCTGTGTTGGTGTTGGTGGAAATAGTGTTTTCAGTATGTGTGACTCTTATCAAGAAGCTGCAGCTGCTGCTGTGAGAGTGGTATGGTAGCCTGGAGGGACATCTTTATAAAATGTTGGTTACACCTTGGTTTCCTTACACTAAGCTGGCCACATATACAGACCTGAACAATTATAGAGTAAACATTTTACATTTTCTCACAAAGATACTGTATATGATAGACCTGTTGGGCTGTGGTGAATGTGAGAACATCTTACTAAGTAGACTTCACTTAGCCTTTTAGTTATCAATCATGCCACTTGTACTATGTGAATGAATTGTGGTGTGTTTGCTGAATCTCAGTGTGAAATCAGCTATGTTATTGTTACCAGACAGTTTAAAAGCAGAGGAACAGCTTTGCAAATGAGAAGAGCTTTGGTGTACTATGTATAAATAGGATGCATAGCAACAATACCTTAACTTTATTTCTGATATGACACCTTAGAGGTGACCAGTCTTGGTTCTACATGCGATGAACTATAGATATATATATATTTTTTCTTGCCATTTATGCTCTATTAAAACATGTACTGTAGATTGGGCTGTACACTTAATAATAATAATAATACTGCAAGAAAGGTACCTTTCTTCAATTCCATCAAGATATTTCTATCGCTCTCTGTGTCGCAGCTTAAGTCCATATAAGGAATCGATATGAAAGGAAGTGAAAGTCAATCTAAGTGACAAACTATGTTACTGGAAGTCTTGGAGTGAATGTATCCCACCTGAAATGTATTAGATTCTAACATCCTGCATCAGGACAGCCCTTTGCAGTTGTCCTGTCACATACTGGGATGTTAGCTGTGATTATATGTGTTGTACATCTCTTATGAATATTAGGAAATAAATTTGGTTCATCAGAGCATTATGTCCTGTCACATGTTTGAAGGAGGTTTGTTACTAGTAATGCTCTGGAATTTACACTGGTTTGCTTTGTTATGGCTGAGTACATTGGCTTTTCTGTAGCATCACTTCCTCATTTATAATCATTTTTTAATTTCATATTTATGGATCAGCGGCTCATTTGGGAATGAAATTGGAATGCTCTATGACAGAGGTACTCAAATAGAAATGATGAGGGGCCACTTTTTTTGGTTTCTTTATTGGGATCCTGTATGATAACATATCATAACAATGTAACATATGTATAACATTTATAAATACATAACATTTCCTTTTTATTTATGGAGGCAACCCCCAGCCTCGCACTGAGATCGCGGTGCACGATTTCAAAATAAGAGCGGGCAGCATGATTAATTTTTTTTTCTTTTTATTAAAAAAACAACTTTTCAAAACAGCTCATGGACCATTAATAGATACCCAAAGGGCAGCGAAAGGTCCGGGGGCTGCTATGTTAGTATGGGGGCTCTATGAGTTCCCCCAAAGGGTCAGATGAGATCAGCTCAGGTATGAAGACAGTAAGAGATTCCACCAGTTTCCCCTTTCAGTTCTTTACTGTCTTTATTGTACCATTGGTTCATTACTACGATGTTTAAGTCACACTTGTGTCAATCTTGTCGAACTTGTGCACATCTGTGGTACTCTCATGGTTTAAAAAGTCAGAGGCTGAAAAATTCTAAGTGTTACATTGTGAAATACAAGGTGTTAATTTAAACGTTATGTTCTCATTGCATGCTGACTTTCTACACCACTGAAATAAAAGAAATAAAGGCAATAATGTGATGTGGCAGGCATGAAGTGCAAGTTCTCTGGCCCCTTATGTTATTGACATAGACACCTTGTATGGTAATGGATAGCAGATTAGATCAACAGCTGCAGTGCACCCTCTCACCATTCGTCATGGTTACAGTAGAAAAGCTGTACTCTTGTTCTGCTTAGATTTATGACTTCAGTTTGGACTATTGATACAACACTTATCTGTTTTTATGAGTCCTGTGGCTTCTGTCTATAAACCCCAGAGGCACATTGGAGCCTACACACTAATAAGAGTGAACACAAACACACACACCTAGGAAAGAATCGGCTATACTGTATTTAGTCTCCTAAGATTCTTTTCTGTGTTTCAAACAATGTTTTAATCCGGTCCTTTTAGATCTTGTTTTAAGCTAAAATAATCAGCTGAACAGATAATTTGCACACCACAGAATATATATAGAATATATGGTAGAGAACGATGCTTTTTAAATTCAGGTACAAAAAATTTCTGCATGGATTTTGTTTTTGTTTTTTATTTATTAATTTTTTAAGTTGCTTTAAAATTCTAGTTTGTCAGAAATAGATAAGTTCTCAAAATTTACCCCAATATCTTAAAGAACTAATGTTAATGTCTTTGTCAGCAAAGATGCTAAAAGTGTGTCATTGATTTTTACTCGCTTCAAACATTACATCTTTCTTATTAATGTGGTTCATAGTTTTCCACATAGTTTTTATCTTGTTTACTACTGATATATTTTAGTTTTTTACAGTATCCCTGGACAATCTCACTAGGATCAATCAACAGTCTACTCAAGAGCAAAAATTTAAGATCTTTTCGGGGAATAAAAGAAGACAAATGCAGGACACGGTTGCAAACATATTCCCCAACCAGTGATCTTGCAATATAAGAATTGTTATGCAGCAATGCAGCAGGTAAGAGAAAAAGACAATGAAAAAAGACAGATGAGTTGTCCCTGGAGGCTCCACTTCCTCTGTACCTACAGGATCAAACACAAAGAGTGAACTGAGCATCACAGAAAGTGTAAAGAACAGTTAGGATAACAGATTGCCTTGCTCAAACTTATGTCAGTCAAATTGGGGGGGGGGAGTGTAACTGTGGTGACAAAAATATGATTCAAATACATATGTAAGGCGTATCATCAAGTGAGATAAACACAAGCAAAATTAAAAGATGATATTGTCTTTTAAAAGACGTATCTAGACTTAGCTGTACTATGGAGTATAAGAGCTGTGCAATTTTAATCTTTCCAACTGTTAGCACAATTTCAATGTATCCATTGTTTAATTTCAGGTCTAAAACAAAGTTAAAATATTCTCCACTTTCTCTTTTACACAAAAATACTGCCTCTTAGTTGCTAAAGAATTCAGTAGTCCTGATATTTCGGAGTAATTTTGGATATCAGAATGTTCTTCATTATCAGATATTCTTGAAATTTCCTGTCGTTCATGTTTATAAAAAGGGGTAAATGATGCTTTACAAGATGTTTTAAAACTATGTATTCTGGGTTTATACCCCAAACCCTATTAAAAAGAAGCATCAAATATACTTCTGATAGGAAGTAAAATAGCACGATCAGTTACCACAGGACAAACCAACTCTGGATACAGTACATGGATGAACATAAGATATTTCTATAATCGAAAACTTTACAACTTTAACGTTAACAACTTTCGTTAACTATGACGTGGAATCTTGGAATTATGGTTAGATCACATCAAAGCTAGTAGGTCGTATTTTACTCTTGAAAATAAAACATACCGTGTTTCCCCGAAAGTAAGACAGTGTCTTAAAATACGGTAATTAACATTACCGTATTTTAAGCAGGAGGCGGCAGTGACAAGTGCAGGGGACGGCACGGTTGATGTATGGAGAGGGGGATGGCGCGGTGACGTACGGAGAGGGGGACGGCGCAGGCGTGGGCAGGAGGCGGTGCTCATTTGGATCAGACGGAAGCGGCTGACGCGGCGACGTATGGAGAGGGGGACGGTGCGGACGTGGGCACGCAGCTAAATGAGAGGTGTTTTCCCGAAAAGTAAGACATATGTCTTACTTTCGAGGTACGGCTTATATTAGCCGACCCCCCTGAAACCCCCAATACGTCTTACAATCGGGGGTGTCTTACTATCAGGGAAACACGGTAGTAGCTTTTTGTAATAGACCTCTGTCTCTGTTAACAGTAACCTTTGCTAATAGTAGCTGCAGATATTTTAATCTGTTTTATTTGTTTTTTTAACACTTGTTTTTTGTGTGTTCTTTTACATCTTGGCTTTTACACTTTCCCATAACAAGCTGCAGGTACAAATATTTCTGAGGAAAATATGCTTTTTTTACCCATATTTTTTAAATGTGCATTAATTTTATTCGTCCTAAAATGTGTCTATCATTATGTACAAATATGACAGAATTATTTTTTTCTCTTACTTCCTTGAAAATCAATAAGAATAGAATGAAAAATAAAAAGATACAGTAATAAATTCTTCATACACGGTTCTTGTTGTCCTTAGAGGTACTCTCTTGTAAGTACTTATCTCTGCTAACGGTAACTAGACAGTGAGGTGTATAATGAGTTAGCTGGATGTGATAATTGTGCCTCACTGAACAGCAGCTGCTTGCCACTAGCCATGATTGGCTCAAGTGAAAATTAAGGTGTGTGATTGGCTAATGGTTCGTTGACTTCAACACAGGCTCTTGATGCTTGCTGCCCAGTTGCCTGGAAACAGCCATCCCTCTCTGTGTTAGTGGCCTTGGCAAAATGACAGACAGCATAAATGCTCTGCAGAGGAATGTGTCAATCTGTGGAATCTGCTGAAGATGTCTTTATCTGTCTGTGTGGTGGATCTGTGTCATATCTTGAATATTGTATAAAAATGTAAAAACATAACCGTGACTGTAACATTGATTTAATAAGAATATAATATTTTGAAGTTGTAATGAATTTAATTCTATTATCAGTGTCTTTTGAAAGGTTAGATGGGCTAGTAATTCATCAGCAGACATGTTTTCTCTGCCTAATGAAATTCTTAAAGAGTATCAATATCAAAAATGCTGAAAATGTACATACAGCAACATAAAATGTCAATTTTGGTTATGTAGAGAGTTGTGTCAATCAAATTAGCTTCATGTCATGGCCTCTTCACTTCTTGTAAGTGA